>QRFJ01005483.1:0-94279 GCA_006176705.1 Cocos nucifera | reverse complement strand
CAGAGGCTTCAATTTCTCATAGGATCTTTATCCACGTCAGGATGAGGTCCACCTTCTGTTTCTAACGTGGTCGGCTAATTTTTTTTGTGAGGATGAGGTTCACCTCCTATTCCTAATAAGATTATCGGAACACAAAAAGGCCATCAAGGGGGCCTCTCCCCGACGTCTTTGATTTAAGAACCGAAGGTCTTCATCCTCGTTAAGATGAGGTTAACCTCTTGTTTAAGAATCGGAGGCCTTTAATTTTATTTTTTTATATAATTTTCTACCATTACATAGTTTTGCACCAAAGATAAAGATGTCAAAGTAAGAGAAATTTATTGAAATGTGATTACTAATAATACATTTGCAAATTTTTCGAGTTCCACGGCTATGGTAGTGCTGCCTCTCCAAGCTCCTTCAAGTAGTAAGTCTTAAGTCAGATGACTTCTATGATCTCATAAGGGTCTTCCCAATTCAGAGCGAGCTTTTCTTGATTCTAAGGTTATGAGATGTCTGCTCGCCGAAGTACCAAGTCTCCCATCATGAATGCTTTGCTTCTGACCCTGAAATTATAATGGTGGGCTACTTTCTGCCTATAAGCCACCATTCTGATCTAGGCTTTCTCTCATTTTTCTTCCAATAAGTCAAGGTTGGCTCTAAAATCTTGCAAATTTTTCTGTTCATTAAATGCTTTGACCTGCACCGAGGAAAGTTTAAGTTCTATTGGGATGACTGCCTCCGTTCTGAAGGCCAAGGCAAAAGAGGTTTTCCCAGTTGGTAATCTCTGAGTGGTTCTGTAAGCCCAAAGTACATGATAGAGTTCGTCCACCCATGTTCCTTTTATCCTTTTAAGCCTCATCTTTGTCCCTTGTAATAGGATCCTATTGGTCACCTCGATCTTACCATTCACCTATGGATGAGCTACTAAAGTGAAGTGATGGGAGATATTCAAATCTTCACAAAACTTGACAAACTTCATCCTCGCAAATTGATGCTCGTTATCAAAAATTAAAGTCTGTGGTAGTCCAAATCTATAAATTATTGACTTTTAGATAAAGTTCTATACTTTTGCTTCAGTAATTTTGGCCAGAGGTTCGACCTCAACCCATTTACTGAAGTAGTCTATCACCACTGAGAAAAAATTTTGTTGTCTAGATGCCATGGGGAAGGGCCCAAGTATGTCCATTTTCCACTATGCAAACGGCCATGGAGTGTTCAAGGAGGTAAGCTGAGAAGCCGGCTATCTCTGAATGTTGGCATTTCTATGACACTGGTCGCATTTCCTCTCGTACTCCATAGCATCCTAGTGCATAGTCGGCCAATAGTAGCCCTATCATAGTAGTTTGTGAGATAGAGCTCTGGCTCCCAAATGACTTCTATATATTCCTTCATGAACCTCCCATAGTGCATAGTTAGCTTCAGAATGTCTAAGACATTTCAATAGTGGCAAGAAATATGATCTCTTATATAACTTATTTTCATACAAAATATAGTGGGAGACTTGATTTCTCAATTTTCGAGCTTTCTTGGGATCTCTAGGAAGAACTCCATCTTTGATATATGAAACTAACAGATCGATCCAGCTAGGCTCATGGTCGACCTGCATTACTATTTTGGGACTCTTTCGAACTTGGATGCCATAGAACTTCAAAAAAAATCTCTTTTGGTAATTCATTAGGAGCCAGAGTGGCCAACTTAGAAAGAAGATCGGCTCTAGTATTTTCTACTCAGAGAATCCATTGGATATCAAAACTATTGAAAGCCGAGATCAAGTTTCTCATTTTTTTCAAGTACTTCTTCATGTTTTCTTTTCGAGCTTCATAGGTGTTGTTGACTTGACCCACCACTAATTGAGAATCACTATAAACCTTCAAGTGCCTTACTTTCAGTTCTTTAGCTATCCTCAATCTCAAGATTAGAGCTTCATACTCCGCTCCATTATTTATTATGGGGAATTCAAAATATAGTGCATACTCAGTAATGATTCCCCCTGGATTAATTAAAATCAAGTCTATACCTGCTCCAGAGGCATTGGACGAACCATCAACGTATAGAGCCCAGGAATCTTTAGGAAGGTTGACTTTTTCTTCAACAGGGTTAGGCTGTAGACTAATAGCATTATCTTCTTGACTTTTAGGTTCAATTGGATCCGAAATGGTATATTTCACAACAAAGTCTGCCAATATCTAAGCTTTAATAGATGGTCGAGGTTGAAAGTTGATGTCAAATTCAGTTAGCTCGATAGCCCATTTCGCTATTCTTCCAGAGATATTGGGTCAATAAAGGACTGCTTTAATAGGCTAATCAGTGAGAAGCATGACCGTATGCCCCTAGAAATAAGATCAAAGCTTCCTGGCTACAATCAACAAGGCATAAGTTAGTTTTTATAATTTTATATACCTTATTTCTGCGTCCCTCAGAACTCGACTTATATAGTAGATTAGCTTCTGAATTTTAGCTTCTTCTCAAACCAGGACAGCCCCAATAGCAACTAGAGATACCGCCAAATACAGAAACAATTCCTCTAGGTTTAGGCTTGGCAAGGAGAGGAGGTGAACTGAAGTAGTTCTTGAAGAAAATAGATCCAGGGTTTCAGAATTAGATTTTGAAACTTTTTTAAATCTACGCAGCATAAGAGATAAATTAATTAAATTAATTTATAAATATATAAGAAAAAACTCTTAGATCTAGGATCCTATTACATAATTTAAGCATGCTATTAAATCAAAAATTAAAATATCAAAAGTAAACATGTTGATCATATCAACATAAATCTATACTAGATCAAATCTAGATATATAACAGAAAGATAATATCATCCTTACCTTTGCAAATTGAGTTCCCTAATGTAGGATTTGGTGTGGTGCTCCCAAGCCTTGGGGAGCCATAGAGGAGCCAGGGTGTTGGCTCCGAGAGACTAGGATGGGTGCGAGTCCTAGGGCTAGGACAAAAGTTATCCTAGGGTGAAGCCAACGTATAGCCCTACACGGGCTCAAGATTCAGGTGTGAGAACCTTAAGGGATTTGGTAGGTACTCCAGAGACCTAGGACACAAGGTAGAGCAAAGGACCAAAGCCAGAAGAAGAATCAGCCAAGATAAGGGACTGACACACAGGCAGGCTTGCTCGGATATACAATCGAGCCAGCTCGAGCTGAGATCAAGTCAGCTTGGGGTGCAGTCGAGTTGGCTATCTCAGGTAGGCAAAAGACAAGGTTCAGGCAAGATGCAGTTAAGCCAACTTAGCTACTAATAGAGCTGGCTCGATGGTGGCGAACAAAATTGAATGAGATTTTTTGGTTGATTCTTAAGACCTGGTCCAATAAGGTCTTAAGGTGGCTAATGCATGTATGGATCGAGTTTAGATTCAGAAAATGAGAGCATGGGAGACATAGGTGTACATGGGCTCGGTGAGTGCTTTCATGTATTGGGTTAGCTTAAAAAAAATTTTCAGCTAGAATTTGGATTTATTACAGTTCACATGGTATAACAAAAATCCTAGGATATATAAATACAGGTATTATAATCTTTACAATAGAGTGGAATCAATATAGAGCTTTTCTCTTTAACTCTCTTCTCTCTTTTCTCTCTGGTTCCAATGTCAAGCCCTAAGTGTTGTCATCAACTTTTACTCTTCTTCATATTTCTAGATTAACACCCAGGTTCACATAAGATATTGGATCTACGACTATGATTTCGAGCAGTCATAGGCATAATAATTGGTATCAAAGCAGTATCGATTGTCCCAATACTTAACTCACTGATCCAGATCTGAGGTTGTTGCTCCAAGCCATACATGCGTCCATCCTCTACAAGTTATCCATATGAGTTCTCGATCGCTAATCAGAAGTCTGATGTCCGAAAATCAGCATAGTATGCTAGTACTATGCAGATACTTCTTCGATGGTCGATCCAGATCTTCCTTCTTCAAAACTTGAACTCTAATTTTTTAGAAAGAAAGAGATTTTTGAACCTGAGACACTTCTCAAAAATCTCTAAAGGAGGAGGAAGAGGTTAAAGAAAAATCCTAAAAGAAGAACCCTTCTTCTTCTTCTTTGTTTCTCGCACCAAGGTACTCTTATTTTGTCTCCACAAAATCCCATGCCCCAACCTCTCTGCACCCAACCTTTCCATACCCAAGAAGCTCTCTCTAATGTCAAATACCTAGATAAGAAATGTCCAAAAGGAACAAGATAAGGGGCGCCCAACTCTTGAGCGTCCCCTCCTTTTTCTTTGGCATGGACCATCTATTTTTGTCGTATTTCCACTAAAAATTATAGAGAAAAATTAGGGATGTGGGTAGCATAAGAAAGGAAGGAGTTTTAGTTACTTAAAATTCTATCTCATAGAATTTAAATCAAAACCAACTCCTTGTTTGACCTAGTCGATAGTCAATTTTTATGTAAGAAAGAAAGGAGAGCAAGAGGGAACACGTGAGGACTAGGGCGTGGAGAATTTTATCACCAAAAATCCTAAGAAATAGGATGGGGGGTGTTGGGACTAAGGTAGCGCAAGGATAAGGAGTCCTAGTCATACTAAGACTCCTATTTTGACTTGGTCCAATATGTTCTTTAAACCAAATTAAATCAAAATAAATCTAATCCAATTAAAATAAGTCTTAGTCCAACTAATAACCTAATTAAATTAGATTTAATTCTAATTTAATTTTTAATCAAATTAGAACCTGGGTTGATACAAGTCCTAATTGAACTATGACTCATTCTTCCTTGCAATTGGCTTATCCAATAAACTAATTGAACTTGATCTAATCAAGTCCAAACCAAATCTAATTAAATCATATTTAATTTAACTTGATCTCAGCCCTCTGGCTTAAATAAATTAAGCCAATTAATAATTTAATTACTAATAGATCCTCCTGCAATACTTGTACAAGATCAAACATCAATCATATTGATTGTTTAACTTAAGAATGATTCTTAATCATCGATCAACCATCCGATCAGATTGAAAACTCTTATGTGTGTGATCCCATAGGTTTGAACCTAAGCTGATAGCATAGAAATAAATTTTTATACCAGTCAAAGTGACCATCTAGCAATGGTATCCAATGGCCGAATAGATCGAATGTGTATAACAACATTCTTAAAATCCATGTGGATATAGTTTTCATATAATTTATCCCTTTGACCAAAATGCTTGTAGGACATCTTAAAGTTTAACTATCAACTCCGATTAGGTTATCCATATTGTATCTCAAAATACTAAATCCATCTCATGGATTATCCTAGCCAAGATTTTGCTATATTGAAATATAATGATGCATTCTTCTCCAACTCTTGGAGTGGTCAATCCCATCTTGATCATTCTTCGACTTTGCAAGTACTTGACTGTATCCAAAAATCTTTCATTATTGAATCAAAAATTTAGTTAGTTAGGTACTAAAGTATAGTGAGTTGCTTGCAAGCTACTATGGTGATCTCAGGTCTAAGAGATATTTATACCTATATCCTATCAGAGCAATTTTTGACAGCAGAATGCTCTGGAGTTGGTCACATTCAGTGATGATATATCCTTATATCTCACTTGTATGCCATATCAATGTCTCCATATTCCTTGGTTAAGAAGACAACCAACCTATATGGTATACAACGATCTATGCTCAATAAACACTATTATTTTAATTAACAGCATATCATTTGGTCATGAACTATTTAAGGACTAATCGATAAATCCTCTCTTTATCAAAAATTAAATAGTCCTAAGAACTTCATCACAATAATGGAGTTCATTAGAAGATATAAACTTTATGATGAAAATATCAAAATAAATATTTTATTTATTAATAAATCAATTACAATTATAAGGTAGCTCAACCGTCAACTAGCTGATGATTGGTTTTGGGATATATTTTACAATACTTCTTCAATTCTTCAAAAGCCTGCTGACACTCATGAGTCCGGCAGAAGTCTTGGGCTATTTGAGTACTTGGACAAAAGGCATACAACACTCTACTGATCTTGAGATGAAATGATTCAGAGCTGCCACTTTTTTCGTAAGACATTGGATTTTCTTTGTTATTTTCAGTACAGTCATTTCTTGAATGTCTCGGATCTTCTCTAGGTTTATCTCAATGCCATATCTTGACACCATAAATCCTAGAAATCTCTTCGAAGTTACTTCGAAAGCATATTTAGTTGGATTCAGCTTCATTTTATACTTCCGAAGGATGTTGAAGGTCTCTTCAAGGTCTATGACTAAATGATGTTCCATCACCTCTGCATCTATCCTGGGTATATCCACTAATACTCAAGCAAAGACATTGGCATTTCTTCACAAGAATGTGATGAGGTGCCTCCTGATCTCTTCCCCCAAGTTGGAGCCAATTTGTACAGTATGGTCTTCATGCCCATCGTTTAATAGAACTGTAACTAGATCTTTAATTGGTTCTCCCCATTCTTCCTTCAAATCATCACCAGCATCAAGCCCATCTATCGGATAGGACTCCATCTACTTTCCTCCCTGCAAAATAATAGTGTAACAGTGCCATGCGAGAGCTTGGTCTGCTCTGACTTTTCCAATCCCATAACTTATTGAGAACTTCATCTTTAAGTAATAGGTTGAGACCACTGTCCGAAGTGCATTCAAATCAGGTTAGCCAAGAATAGCATTGTAAGCTGAGGGAGCCTTCACCACCAAAAATCCACCTGAGCCTTTGATTGCCTTAGGTACCGACCTACTATGATAGATAAGATTATTATTCCTTCAATAGGCACCACATCGCTAGTGAATCCCATTACTGGGGAACTTATTAGCCCCATTCTATTGTCAGATATAGACATTTTAGAGAATGCATCATAAAACAAAATATCAGTAGAGCTTCCATTATCAATTAAAATGTGGCATACATCATAGTTAGCAATATTTAAAGTAACTGCAATCGCGTCATTATGCGAAAATGGAACTTCCTGAGCATCTTCTTTAGTGAAAGCCATGAGTTCTTTGGTCCGCTATCTCTTCATTAGCTCTGTCGATCCGCTAGCTTCTCCCTACTGATGTCCCCCAATAATTATGTTGATGATTCCAAGAGTGGGCTGATCTCCTTATGGCTCATCTCTCCGAGGTGGTTCAGACTGCAGCCGGGCTCTCGACTGATCCTCCCTCCTTTTTGGTCGATGTCTCAAAAATTGATCTAGTCGACCTCATTTGATAAGTTTTACAATCTTGTCTTAGAGCTGGATGCATTCTTCAGTATCGTGACTATGGTCATGATGATAGAGGCAATACTTATTGGATTGCGCTTGGCTAGATGGGACTGCATCTTCTCTGGCCTTAGCAAATGCTCCTTGATCTCCATCAGTACTTAAGTCTTTGGAGCATTCAGAGGGACATAATTATGGAACCTTCTGGGTGGAGAGCCTCGACGTGCCTTTCGATCCAGGCTCTTTCGTTGACAAGCTTGAGGTGGAGTCCGAGCTCATCGATACTTAGGAGGGATTCTAGAGCACGAACGAGCTTCACTCGACTTCTCAACAACTATGGGCTTGCTTGATTCACCCTCTGTTGCTCTCTTATGGCCTCTTCATCTTCTAACCTAAAGGCCTCCTCCACTTGAGCGTAACCTTCAGCCTGGGCTAGCATGTCGGCAAAGTCTTGGAGGTACTTCTTCTCAAGGGAGAAGAGGAGTTTATTCTTTTGGAGGCCACCCTTCAATGCAACCATAGCAACTAATTAGTTTAGATTGTGGAGAGCAGCAGCATTGAAGTAGTTGACATAAGCTCGGGGACTCTCCTTCTTTTTGCTTAATGTTGATAAGGGAGTCGAAAACTCACCTCTGGTGCTAACTGCTGATGAAATGAGCTATGAATTCGTGGCTCAGCTGATCAAAAGAAAAGATGGTACCCAATTTGAGGGTCGAGTACTAGTTTCTTGTTGCTTCCTTCAAAGTAGAGGGAAAAGCTCAGTAGAGAATGGCATCTGGCATACCATAGAGCAGCATCATTATTCTGAAAACTTCAAGATGGTTGGCCAGATCGGTGGTCCCATCGTAACTCTCAAATTGGGGTAGCTTAAAGTTCAATGGGATGGGCTCCTGCATAATCTGAGCAGAAAATGGGAGTCAGTGCAAACATCATCATTATGGATTAGGACGGCATGGCAGAGTTCCTCAATCCACTGATTCATTTCTTTGAGCCTCTGATCAAGAGCATCATCTCGATCATGGATCTCAGAGAGCCACCGACTGTAGATGGGGAGAGTCTCTCCAAGAAAAAAATCATGATCAAAATAGAGGCTCTTGGCTCTCTGCTTTCCCTTCCCAGGGGATACCAGCTTGCTTACCTAGATAGACCTTCTTTACGCCAGTTCTTGATGATCTGATAGGGGTCTCTCCAATTGAGCTGGTACCGAAGGCTGCTGCATGGCCTGCACCATCAAAGTGAGGCCTCTAACCTACTGCACCACTAGGTTGAACTACTCAAAATCTACCATGGCTATCGGTGGAGGGGGTTGAGGTGTCGGAGATGGAGTCAAAGTAGGTGGATCTTGGTTTGATCCGATAGCAGAGGTAGTAGATCACTGGGTTGCAATCTTCTTTGGCGGCATCTGAGGAGAGAGTTAAGAAATTGAAGATAATGGAAGAAGATGAACTTGACTGAGCACTCCTTTTAGAGCAAGGGCTCAAGAGATCCTTCCTTTAACGCCAATCCTATTGGTAAAGAAAATAGTTCTAGCATCAAAATCATAGGAGTAGATGGGGATGTGGCTACCAATGAGACCTGTAAGAAGAAGTCCAGACCGAAGATGGGTGGCTCTGGTAGGATCCTCTAATGCTCAAGTTAATTCTCTAGCCAACAAGAATGGAGTACTTAGGAGGATTAGAGTAGAGAGGAGAGCTTAAGAGAGAAAAAACGTATCTGGAGGGTTCTTTATATAGATGGAGCATGTAACAAATTGATATCGATAGCCATAACTGTCTGATAGTGGGCCATTCGAGCCATGTAGAGTCTGTCATAGAGTTTATTGCAGAGTGGGGCTGTCCTTTATCATGACTTGCAAATGCTTAAGTTTCGTGTGCTAGAGCATGGACGTAACCTCCACACATGTGAGTGAACTTACTTGTATTGAGATGAGGGAGCTTGGAGCCAGGTAAACTGAACTTAGAGGCTGTCTCTTGAGGGGTGAGCGATGAATTTATAGCTAACTAATGCCTGTTAGCACTACTCTTGACTACTTTGAGAAGTTCGACCGTCTTCTTGATCAACTAGGGACTGACAGAAATATCATTGGAAATCAGACTTATGTTGAGGATGAAGCCATCTCACTATTCAAGTTCGACCAAAAGTCATGTATGATATAAGCTGGCCAAATTGGAGAGGAATTCGGCTTTCAGACTTAAGGTTGACGAGACGCACTGCTTTGCATAGAGAAATTTGGCCACATTCAGGATCGACCATAAGTAAAGTCGAGCGATGCCAATATTGAAGAAACTCTCTTTGATGGGTTCTGTAGTTAGGTTCTCTAGAGAGAAGCTTAGACTAACCTCAATGATAAGGTCCTTTAGCTAACTCAAACCCATATAACCAATTCTCAATATAGGAGTGTCGAGATCTACCCTTCATAGAGTGAGGTACAGTAGTTCGACAGGGGGGTGCTCTGCCAAGTCGAGGTTCCAAACGTGAGTTCAGCAGAATCTGCTAACTGTAGTGTAGAGGTGGGACCATAAGAAAAATTCAATTAGAGGGGAGTTCGACTGGAAGGAGCTTTACCGGAGGAAGTCTACTGGGCGACTGGAAGGAGCTCAGCTAGAAGGGGTTCGATCGGATTTTGGTAGGTTTTTGATAAGTTCTATGGTGAGGAGTTGTTGCTGAGAAGATTGACAAATTCCATAGGATGGAGGTCGGTCGCCAAGGACTTCGGTGAAGGTTATTTTACCCCCAACAAATTAGAATTATGTTTATATTCTTTGATTGAATAATCTAAATAGTCTATGTCTATAAGATGGGTCATGATCATATTAGATATGGTCCATGCTCGATAGAATAGATTATGTTAGAATCAGATCAAGAGAACATATACCTCATAAGATTGCATGTTGACAATAGAAAGATTGCATGAATCAATTATAAACTTATATATTAAAAGATAGAACTAAAACTTTAGATAATTTTTTATCTTTAATTAATTATAAAATCTTAATTAATTATTATTTACTTTTTTATTTTAATTTGCTAAATTTAAATTAGTTATTTTTAATTTACTTATTTAAATTTTTGCTTTAAAGATTAATTTAAAATTTTAATTTTTTAAATTAAAATTGAAGATAACTCAGCCATTAATTCTTGAGAAAATTGAAATTCGACTCACCACTTTCTAATTAATAATAAGTTTAATTTTAATTTTTATTTATTGCTGTAACGACAAGCAATCAAATTTTTAGCATAATTGCCAGGAATTGTAGCATGATTGCTTCAATAAAAAAGTTAAAATTAAAAAAATAAAAAAAATAATTAATTTCTTATTTATTGCTTTATATGCTTTATTATCTTATTTATTGCTTTATTTTATTGCACACTTTATTTTATTGCCTTATTTATTTTACTACTTTATTTTATTGCCTTTTATGCTTTACTTATTTATTTATTTTACTACTTTATATTTCTAGTTTATTATTTACTACTTTTTTTTTGCTTTTGCTTTTCATACTTTATCCTACTGATTAATAATTTATCTTTTTATTATTAGTTAATTTAATTTAATTACTTAACTACTTGTTGTTTATGCTTTCTTTAAATTTCTGCTTTATATTGCTTTTCATATATGGTTTATTAATAACTTTCTAGCTAGATTATCTTAATTCAATAGTAAAATAATTATCTTATTATACATAATTAATTTACTGCTTAGAATAAATTATTATCTTAAAAAATTGATTTAATTTCTTAAATTACCTAGTTATCTTTTAAGACTAGTGTAATTTACTTTCTAATTAGCTAGATTCTCTAAATTAGTTTAAATAAAACCTGACATAATTAATCTAATTAACTTAATTAAAATCTATTTTTTATTTTATTACTTTGCAAAACCTAAAAAGAAAACAAATACATCTCATAATACTTAATTAATATAGAGAAACTAATTAAACTTTAAAAAAACTTAATATGTTTGGACACATTATTTTATTTGCATTACATATCCATAATATACTTTAAGGGCACAACCCATTAAATAAGATAATATGGAGATTTGATCATCCTTTCTTAGTTCATAAACCACCATCTTTCATATTTTATTGAACTAGACCTTAACTTAAAATCAATTAGACAATGGCCCTTAAGGATATTCAATCTCATTAGGATAAGAAACCCTAAGAGTTGGACCGGATTAGGGTTAGTCAGTTTGATCGGTGTCTAAGGCCAGTGGTTCAGAGACTACATTCTGAAGGAAGATCGTTACTTAATTGCTTTCGTTAGCCTACCTGACCAAGACAATTGATGTCTAAGAAAAGAAATGGAAGGACTTCCACCGACCTTACACTTACCAGTCAGTTAAGTAGCTGGTTCTTTACTTGGATGGCTTGAAGGTGAACTTGACAGTTAGGAGCTGTCTAAATTTAGGTTAACCCTAGGATAGAGAGTCCATGCTTGTTTAATTTGATTGAAATTAATATTAAATGCTAATTAATTCTTCACATCTATTATCCTTAGATCTAGGACCCTCTAGACTCTTATCTTTAGAATTCTCTCTCCTCGCCTCTTTTCTTATTCTTTATAATAAAATAAAATAAAATAAAATAAATAAAAATCAAAGATGAATTTTTATACTAAATTATTTCATAGAATAGATCGCCTAGAAATCAACAAAAATCCTTTATATCCATCTTTTCTTCTGCACAATAAGTTTGTACAATATGTTTGAGCTTCACTTATTATATAAGTGAATGCCCACATCGATTTTCTAAGTATATGTGTGAGCAAGTTTATCAAGATCAAACCCAAATAGCCTACATCAAGAAAACACGTAGGATTTCTAGCTCTACTTTCGAAAACTTTTTTGAAAACCATACGCAGCAAAAACTATTATTAATCAAATTAATAAAAAGAGCTACAAATCTAATCTAAAAACTCTACACAATCAGGATCTAATGTATCATATATGCATGCATATCTGAAAAATAAAACAGCAAGTGCAGTAAAACTATTTTACTATTTCTACGTGTTTAGAATATGTTACCTTTTTGTGGATAGGTGATCTCCACAATTTGATCTCCTTGGTGTAGATCTAATTACCACGATGTAGCCATACACGTGTCTGGCCTCCATGGATAATCCACATGAGACCTAGATCCTGATCAACTTCTTTCGAGTGCTAGCTCAAATAGAAGTCTTCAATGACTGATGTAGATCAAACTCCTTTAATCTTCTTCATCGGGTCTTCGAACGCTCCGGATTCCAATGAACGTAGAAGAGATTTAGCAGAGGTTTTCACCAAGATCTATGTACTCATGACCCTTATTCTTCATCGATCTAAATTCCAAACCCTAGACAGATTCTAGTATATGCACTCACCCAAATACCTTGTGCCTAGAACTCTTTTCTGATTTTTCTCACACATGAAGAGAAGTGACTTTCTCTTCTCTTCGTTGCTCTCTATTCTCTTCATTAGTTCTCTATCTTTTGTACACCCATAAAATCAAACATCTTATAGATTGCACAAACAAAAGAGAGGCATGAGGGAGAGGTTTAGATCAAGTGGCTATCCATTCAAACTCAAATCCTATTTGAATTGAACTTGTAACCAGATTAAACCTAATCTATATGGCACGTGAGAAGGAAGAACGTGCACCCTCCCTTGCGATGAAATCATCACGAGAAACCTCTTTCATGTGGAGAAAAGATGGCACAAATATTGGTGATGTGGTGCATGGGAAGACTAGTCAAACTAGTCTCTTATTTGACATCCAATTGAACCAATCCAATCCAAATTGGTTAGGCCCAATTAGACTACTTTAAACTCGAGTTATTTAGGCTTAATTAGGCTCAATTAAATCAAGAATTAATCAAGCCAAACCTCTAATCAAATCAAAGATTAAACCTCCTTGACGATTAGATCATATTATAACCTAATCTGGTCAAATCCAAATGAATCCAATTCAATTGATCTTGATCCAAAAATAATTATTAAATCAAATTAAGTTAATTAATAATTAAATCACTAATTAAACATCTCTTGGTCAGCCTTAGATTGGGTAAGAACCTCTAGTACGTGTGACCCTAGAGGTTCGAACCTAAGTTAGTAGCATAGAAATCAATTTCTTGTACTAATCGAAGTGACCATCTAGCAATGGTACCCAATGTTCGGATAGGTTGAATGGTGCAATCGTAATATTCAGAACCTACATGAATATGGTTATCGCATAATTCATCCCTTTGACCTCTGTGCATAGGATGACTCGGGGTTTAACTGTCAATCCTGAAAGATACATCCAAATCGTGTCTCAAAGCAATTAGTCTTGTGACCCTTCACTAAGACTACCCTGGCCAAGGCTTTGCTAAATTAAAATACTATTGAACATAGCTCCTGAGTCTAGGAGTGGTCAATTCCATCTTGACTCATGCACCGACTCTTCAAGTACTTGATCGTACCCAAAAATCTTCCATCACTGAATTAGAAATTTAGGTAGTTTGGCACCAAAGTACAGTGAGTTGCCTGAAAGTCACTATGATGATCTCAAGTCGGAGAGACAATTATGCCCATATTCCATCAAAATAATTCTTGACAGCAAAAATGCTCTGAAGTTGGTCACGTTCAATGTAGATGTATCCCTACATCTTACCTGCATGCCATACCAGTATCTCCACACTCCTTAGTTAAGAGGATAACCAACCTATATAGCACACAATGATCTATACTCGATAAATATTATCATCCTTGATAACAACATATCATTTGATCATGAACTTATTTAAGAACTAAATGATAAATACTTCTTTATCAATTCTAAATAGTCCTAAGGACTTCATCACAACAGATAGGAATTCATTAGAAGATGAAAATTTATGATGAAAAATTAGAATAATTTTTATTCAACTAATAATTCAAATATAATTACATAAATTAGCTCAATCGTCAATAGGCTAACGATTGACTTTGGGATACTATTTTCAATAATCTTCCACTTGACTTAAAGCCAATTGGTGCAGTATCGTATACCCATCTTCGACTTGAAGTCATCAAACTTCTTCACCGCAATGGCTTTAGTGAATTGGTTGATCAGGTTCTTCTTCTCACTGATCTTCTAAAGATCGACATCACCTCGATCCATGATCTTCCGAACAAGGTCGAAGCGGTGCAGAATGTGCTTTGTCTATTGGTGTGCTTTGGGTTCCTTCACTTGAGTAATGGCTCCAAAGCTATCGCAGAAGATCAGAACTAGACCATCAAGGGAAGGTGCTGCTCCGAGCTTGGTGATGAACTTCTTTAGCCACACCACTTCTTTGGCAGCATCTGATGCAGCAACATATTCTGCCTTGCATACTGAATCAGCTATGGTGTACTGCTTGGAACTTTTTCGGCAGACTGCTCCACCATTAAGGGTTAAAACATATCCCGATACATGATCAGACTGAAAATTGAAGTCTGTAAACCCCACAAGTTTCAAGTCTGATTCACCATAAATAAGCCATTAGTCCTTAGTATTTCTCAAATACTTCAAGATAGTTTTGACAAACTTTTAGTGGTTCTCCCCTAGATCAGATTGGTATCTACTCACTACCCTTAGTGAGTATGCCACATCTGGTTGCGTACATGTCATGGCATATATAATAGAATCCACTATCGAAGCATATAAAATTCTGCTCATACGCTCTCTCTCTAGAGATATTGTCAGACAATCCCTCTTCGAGAGAGAAATTTCATGGCCTATTAAAAGATAGCCCTCCTTGAAATTCTCCATACTGAACATCTTCAGCACCGTGTCAATGTACGTGGACTGGGACAACCCATGCAATTTTTTTAAATCTATCTCTATAGATTTTCATCCCTAGGATGTAGGAAGCTTCTCTCAGATCCTTCATGAAGAACTGTGATAATAGCCAAATCTTTATCCTTATAATGCAAGAACATCATTCCCAATTAAGAGAATATCATCCATATACAAAATGAGGAATATAACTGCTAGACCATTAGCCCACTTATATATGCAGGGCTCTTCTTCGTTCTTAACGAAGTCATACGTCTTGATCATCCTATCAAAATATATGTTCCAACTCTGAGATGCCTGCTTCAATCCATAAATGGATCTTTGAAGCTTGCACACCTTAGACTCATCTATGAAAGTGAAACCTTCAGGTTGTATCATATACATCTCTTCAAGTAGTTCTCCATTTAGGAAAGTTATTTTCACATCCATTTGCCAGATTTCATAGTCCAGATGCGTAGCTATTGCAAGCATAATCCTAATAGACTTGAGCATTGCCACAGGAGAAAATGTCTTATCATAGTCTATACCATAACATTGACGATATTCCTTGATAACCAAATGGGCTTTATAGGTCTCCACATTTCCTTCTATGCCTCTTTTTTTTTGAAGATCCACTTACATCCTATGGATTTTACCCCTTTAGGTGGGTTAACTAATGTCTATACATTGTTGACCTTCATGGACTCTATTTCGAATTTCATGGCCTCAAGCCATTTTTCAGAGTCAGATCTCTGCATCGCATCCATATAGGTGATTGGATCCTCATCATTCTCATCGAGTTCAATAGAATTATCATCCTGGACCAAGAAACTATAGTATCTATCCGACTAACGTGGTACTCTACCAGATCACCTTAAGGATGCAGGGTCAGTAGGCTTCGATTCTGATCGAATCAAATCTGGTTTAGGTTTAGCTACTTGTGTCAATTCTTCCACCTGTCGAACTTTCTCAAGCTCGATCTTAGAGGCATTAGTTCCTTCACCAAAGAACTTTTTTTCTAAAAAGACTGTCTTATGACTGACAAACACCTTTTGTTCATCATCTAAGTAGAAGTAATACCCTTTGGTCTCTTTTGGATATCCTATAAAGCTATACTTATCAAACCTAGGTCCAAGCTTGTCTGTTACTAAACATTTCACATAAGCCGGACAATCCCAAACCCTAAGGTGCGAGAGTACTAGCTTACACCATATCCACATCTCATATAATATTTTGAAAATAGACTTACTCAGCATCCTATTCAGAATATAACAAGCTGACTCGAGCGCATATTCTCAGAGGAAGATTGACAAACCGACAAATTCTATCATAAATCAAACCATGTCTAACAAGGTCCGATTCCTCCTTTCGGACACACCATTATGTTGTGGTGTTCCAGAAGGAGTCTATTAGAAGAGAATTACATTCTCTCCAAGATATATCAAAAATTTACTAAAAAGTTACTCACCTCCTCGGTTAGATCAAAGAGTTTTAATACTCTTCCCAGTTTGTTTTTCTACCTCATTACAGAATAGTTTGAACATTTCAAACGACTCTGACTTATGCTTCATTAAATAGACATACCCATACCTTGATAGATCGCCTGTGAAGGTTATGAAGTAGAAATATTTATCTCTAGCACTTGTACTGATGGATCCACATACATCAGTATGTACTAGACTCAGGAGTTTACTGGCTCGTTCATCATTTTCAATAAAAGATGACTTGGTCATCTTCCCAATAAGACAAGACTCATAGGTTGGTAGTGATCCACAATCACTGATCTTAAGAATTTCTTCTTGAGCCAACCTGTTTATTCTATTTTTGATGATGTGACCTAGCCTACAATGCCAAAGGTAGACAACTAACACTTCGTCTATTCTAGAGCATTTACCGAAGGTTTGGACTATGTTAACAAGCTGTGATAATAGATAAATTTTATTATTCAATTATCCAATATAAACTATAACACCATTCAAAATAATATCATAAAAAATTAGTTTTATTGAAAACTAATAATTGTTCTTAGTCCAAAGGCCTACATAAATTACATTCAATAAAAAATTTGAACAAAAGTGACAATCACTAAGAATAACTCTATGAGAATTGATTACAAGGTTCATGATTCCTAAAGCTAGAACTGAAACTTGTCTTACATCTCCAACATTCAGGAATCTCTTGCCTTCACCAAATCTCCTACTGACCTGCAAATCCTGCATCGAATTACAAATATGATAAGGGCTTTCAGTATCTGATACCCAGATAGTAGTATCATAAATTAAGAAGTTGCAAGGTGTTATCATATAGTTATCTTGCCTAGCAACTACTTGCTTCTTCTTTGGTCTGTTCGGATCCAAGGAGGCAATGTACTCAGGATAATTCCTCTTCCAATGCCCTTGCTTCTTGCAAAAGAAGCACTCTGCCTAACTCTGGTCGGGCTTGCGCTTCTTGATCTGATCCTGTGCAGAGGTCCCAGCATGCTACTGCACCTTCTTATTCTTCTTCTTCTTATTCTTCTTTCCCTTCTTAAAGGGTCAACCAGAAGAAGACCCTTCCACAACATTCACTGATCCCTTTTGGAGCTGATGATCCTTCTCAAAGTTCTACAGTAACCCCAATAAATCATGGTAGTTCACTACAGGCTTTGTCATTCTAAAATGAATAAGAAAGGAAAGAAAGGACTTGGGCAAAAAATTTAGGATCGCATCCTTGCCGAGTTGCTCATGTAGGGGAAAGCCCAGCTTATTTAGGTGCTCAATCATCTCGATCATGTACAGTATATGATCGGTGACTGACGTCCCATCCCTCATTCGAGTGTTGAAAATGGCACAACTAGTTTTATGCCTTTCAACATCATTAGGCGAGCCAAAGAAGTCGTTCAACTTTTTAAGCATTTCCTTGGGCTGGGCATTCTCGAACCTGTGGCTGAACTCGTTATTCATTGCCAACAGCATAATGCACCGAATGGTGGGTAGTCGTTGAGCCACTTCTGGTAAGTATCTCTGACCGTGCCTCCTGCATTCTGAGCTAGCTCCTCAGGTATAAGATCCATCAAAATATACAAGATCTGCTCATGCTCTAGAATGATCTTAAACTTTCAATACCAACTATCAAAGTTAGGTCCCATAAGTTTGTCATTATCTAATAATGATCGGAGCGACAGGGTAATGACCATTTTTGCACAAAAGAAAAAATATAGACCTAATTAGTATATGAATTATTTACTTTAAAGACTTGGACTTTAGTCTAAAGGTTCTTCCACTATTTTGTTCGAATCGGTATCCTCTACCTCCAATTCGAGGAATTACCCCTGATTCTTTAATGGATACTAAAATCCACATAGGCTACACACAAGCCCAACTTTGGTAACCTGTGTGCACCTACGGGTAGATTCATAACCAATTGCTTCACCAAACAACTTCTAGTAATTTTAATTTTGCTCCGAAAATCTAATCAGTAGGCTTTGGCCTCCACTAAAAGGATCCAGTTAGGTCCAACTATTAACATGACCGCATTTGGTGCATCAGACCAATGAATGATCAGGCCTGACTTTGGCCGACCAACCGACCACCATTGGAAAGACATAATAAATTATCATATTATGAATGATAATTTCATTAATCAATAAGCACCAGATCTTTGGACCTTCAATGATTATTAAACTAATGGACCCATTATCATTCAACTTAATGGAAGGCTATGACTTAGTTATCACCATAACTTTATCATTTTAAGGATCTAATAATTTTAGAGAATTTTATTAACCAAATTTAAGAAGAATCGACTAGCCAATTTGGATCCTCCCACTGACTTCACCAAGTCAGATCACTAAGAACCTAATTTAAGCCAGCATTAGGAGCACCTAAATCAGTCAAACTGATTTACCTAATTAACATAGATGAGCCCAAATTATCAGGTGGTCTAATCAAAATCTAATTCATTAGGATGGCTAGGTAAGCGAGATCAGTAAAAGAGATATGCCATTAACTCATCAAAGATCGAATCAGTGCGAGTAGCTTCTAATTAAAAATCACTGAATTGAGCTACCAGACCTACCTAAGACACCATCCAGTTCATTAGTTTCAATTTGATCGATCTAGCAATTTTAGGCTCGACCGCATAGCCACGAATCAAGTCCATTTGGTCCTTATTAAAGGCATAGGCTTGACCAACTATAACTATTATAATTTGGTCTAAAGAGTCCTTGATCTAATCTAAATCAAGATTTGGTTAGATTTGATCAATTACTGTAATTTAGTCCATTCTTTAACTAACCTTAGGTTTAACCCAATTAATGGACCTAATTCGACTAACCCGATTAATCCATAATTTTATGATCAATGTCTTAGAAACTTTAATTCACAATTCTAGATCCTTATTAATTATGCTTAATTCTCAATTAAGTTTAAGGCGAGAGTTGGGATTTGGTATTTCAAAAATATTTTTTAAATTTTGAAAGGTTCTATACATCCTAGCACTGTTCAATAAATAGGTCGACTAATTTCAAAAATGAGTCGGCTTATTTCATAAATAAGCACTAGATGTAGGTTAGATCATATAAAACCAGCCAATTTAGATCTTTAGCCAACTTCTCAATCGGGTTGGCTCGAATTCCATCTAAGTTGGTCCGAACAAAAGCTGAGTTGGCTTAGTTTTTGAGACAGCCGGCTCAGACAAAAAGTTAGAAGCCTAACATTCTCGTCAGGCAAGCTCGGATCCCATCCAAGCTGGCCTGAATTGAAGTTGAGCCAGCTCGGTTCATGATCGAGCCGACTAGAGCATCAATCTAGAGAGCGTATCATGGCTGGCACGCTAGTCGAGCTGGCTCGATTTTTGAGTGAGCCAGCTCGACCGACAAATAGAATCTTCCTAAGATCCAGTTCATGTTTAATCTAAATCTATGTACTCTACATAAAAATCATGAAACTATTTAGATCTAATCTAAACACTAAATTATGAAAAAATTTAGATTAAACATATTCAAACATATCATTAAAAAAAATTATTAGATCTAATATAAATTTTTTTTTTTTAATGATCAGTGTTATAGATCGCAACATACCAGGACAACCTCTCCACTATAAGGGATAAACCTTACAGCTGGACAATCTACAGTCTATGCGATCATTATTTTTATTTTTTAGATTAGATTATTATTTAGATCTAATCTAAAAATAATCTAAAATATGCATATATAATATATCAAAGAACCTCCCGCTCTGATACCAATTAAAGGGAATGCGCAGGGTTTCCAGCTCTACTTTCAAAAAATTTTTCGAAAAACATACGCAATGAAAACTATTATTAATCAAATTAATAATAAGAGCTATAGATCTAATCTAAAAATTTTATACAATCAGGATCTAATGTATCATATATGCATGCATATCTAAAAAATAAAATAGCAAGTACAGTAAAACTATTTTACTATTTCTACATGTTCAGAATATGTTATTTTACTTTCTACTATTTTACAGTAGAAGATGAAAGATTTATGATAAAAAAATCAAAATAACTTTTATTCAAATAATAATTCATATACAATTACATAAATTAGCTCAATCGTTAATAGGCTAACGATTAGCTTTGGGATACTATTCCTAACACTATAGACCAGGAAATAATCATACCTTAATACTTATAATTTAGGCTGGGGGACTCAACCAATTTTTTTATGGCAATTACAATCAGTGGTTACCCTAGTGCCACAAAGATCCATTTTCATGGATGCGCATTATAATATACCCTATCTACGATATCAATCTTCTCCAAATAATAATGAGTCAACTTTTGAAAAGAAGATTCAGCAAGCATTAGAATTTACCAATCAACCATTAAATAATCCAAAGGACCAAAGGCTTAATTCTTTAGAAAAATGCTTAGAAGTCATGATAAAGTCATAAAATGATCTTATACAAACCTTTAAAGAACTAGAGAAGTAAGGGCTTACATTCAAACAGCAAGAGAAAAGAGAATTGCCCAGTCGGCTCAAGAGTGATCCCGAGAGATCATACATAGCTAGAAATTTTAATTTTCTAGAAGCTTTTTTTTGAACAATCAATTAAAACTCTTGAAAATAATATGGTCATAAAACAATCCTACACAACTAAAAAGATTTTTTTAGACCATATTGCTGAGGTAGTAAAATATAGAAAAGAACAAGGATAGTGGGATAAACCATTTCCATCATCATCTTCTTTATCTATGGTCATAGAACAACCTCACAAAACTAAAAAGACTCTTTTAGACCATATTACTGAGGTAGCAAAATATAGAAAAGAATAAGGACTATGGAATGAACCATTTCCATCATCATCTTCTTTATCTATGGTCATAGAACAACCTTGCAAAACTAAAAAGATTCTTTTAGGCCATATAACTGAAGCAAAAATGTGTAGGAAAGACCAAAAATGATGGGACGAACCAATTCCATCACTTTACTTACCTATGAATCCGTTCCCAGGTGTCTTAGAATCATCCAATCCTTTTTATGGGGAATGACCAATTGATGAGATGATGGAATCAATAGAGACTTTCCAAGAATCATAAGTGAATAACACACTAGAGGAAGGTTCACCCATAATTCTTTTCCAAAATTTATTAAATCCCTATTTGGCTCATTATAAGATGGATGATTTTGATGAAGATGGATACAATACAGAAGTTAATGATCAAGTAGATACACCCTACCTTAAAATCGTCCCGCTTTAAATTGAAAAACTTGAGCCACTACCTAGCCCACTAATAGCTTCCTTGTTAGAATCACTAACAATTCTAAATTTGAAACCACTTCCTGATGAACCTATTGATACCCTACCAGTGATACCTACCTTGGAAGACCAACTTATGGATATTCTAAAAGCATATAAAAAAGTTGTTGGATGGGATATTATTGAAATAAGAGATAATGATTTTAAGACTAATTTTTCTGTATTCAGTACTACTTTTGAGGATAGCCTTCAAAATTTATCTACAATATTAAAAAGATGTATGGAAGCAAATTTAAAATTAATTTAAAAAAATACCATACTTTAGATTAGGAAGTGTTGATGCCTAGATATATTAGATCCAAGAAAGAAATTAGGTTAGATCAGATTATAGTTAAAGTAATTTTTAAACCACCACTCCCGATTTCAATCCAACAAACATAATTTCTTCCTGATCATCATAAAACTATAATAATTTTAAACTTTGGAATAGCATGCTTGCTCTGAATACTTTATTGATTAGGGCTAAATCTAATCATCATAAAGCATTCCATGAACATTTTTCTGCCATAATAACTAGGCCTCCTGATTGGTCCTATCTTTTTGAAATATTAAAGGATACACTAAAATTGATTATACATAAAATTTCTTCATAAGGTCCAGCTAAAGATGTTAAACTTAGTGCTTGCAAGGAGGCAATCTAACTTTTGCTTTTATATTTTTTATTTTTATTTTTAGTTTACTTTTCTTTCAGGACTAAGTTGGAGGGAGAACTATAGACCCATGCTAGAAGAAGAACAAATAAAATCTTAGCCAAGATCAGAAACATATTAAACCAGGTGAATTCTTTTCTTATTATTTTCTTGTCATTTATCACACTCTTTTCTTTTCTCCATTAAGGATAATGAAAATTAAGTTGGGAGAAAAGAATAAATAAAATAATTAAGTCCTTAAGTATGATAATAATTAGTCTTATGTACCTGATTTTATGCTGATTTGAAGTTTTTTAGATATTTTAATCGATAATTTATTAATAGTCTAGAGAATTTTTAAAATATTAAGGATTAAATTATTAAAAAAATTAATAAATAGTCAGATCTAGAATAGAATAAATTTTTGAGTGATTCTAAAACCTGCTTCTAGCATATAGTCAATAAGAAATCTACTATTGAAAAATGTATCCTAAAGCCAATCATCTAGGTTATAGATAGTTGAGCTAAATATAATTTATACTTAAATTTTAATTAAATAAAATTATTATTTTGATAATTTTATCATTTTGTGCATCTTTCTGTAATGAACTCTCTATGATGAAGTCCTTAGGACTATTTAGACTCGACAAAGAAGGATTTATCATTTAATCCTTAAACTGATCGCGACCAAATGATCCATTATTACCTAAGATAACAACGTTAATCAAGTATAGAGCATTGTGTGCCATTATTGGTTATCCTCTTAACTAAGAAGCATAGTGATGCTGTTATGGCATGTAGGTGAAATATAGGGATATATTTCACTGATCCTGATCCAACTATGGAGCTCTCTTCTACCAAGGTTGCTCACAAAGGATATGGGTATATGTATCCCTTAGACCTGAGATCATCACGGTGACTTGCAAGCAACTCACTATATTTAGGTACCGAACTATCTGAATTTTTAATTTAGTAATGAAAAGCTACTGGATGCAGTCAAATACTTGGCTTGTCGGTGCGTGAGTCAAGATGGGATTGATCCCTCCAAGTGTTGGAGCAAGTGCATCGCTGTATTTCAATTTAGCAAATCCTTGATCAAGATAGTCCATATGATGAATGCTGAATTTTAAAATATAATGTAGATAAATTTTTAGGATTGGTAGTTAACTCTAGATCATCCTATGAGCATCGTGGTCAAAGGGATGAATTATATAGTAACCATATGCCACAGATTCGTCGATGTTGCGTTGCAACTATTTGACCTATCCGGACGTCAGGTACCATTGCTAGATGGTCATATTAATTGATATAAGAAATTAGTTCTTATGCTATCCGCTTAGGATTCGAACCCATGGGGTCACACATAATAAGAGTTTCCTACTTAATATGATGGCTGATCATGAATGGATATCCCACTAGATTAAGACTTAGTTATTTTTGAAGGATTAATTAGCAATTAGATTGCTGATTAGCTCAATTTGATTAAGCAATGAGCATTTGATTAAGTTTAATTAAATTTAATTCAATTAGATTTGATCTGATCAGATCATAGAATGACCTAATTTCTAAGGAAGATTCGATCCTGATTTGATTAGGATCTAAATCTAATTAATTTTTAATTTGATTAGGAATTAATTAGTTTGGGTTAAGCCTAATTTGATTAGATTTGACCTAATCTAATTGGATCTAGAATTATTGGCTTAGTTCAAACTAATTTGACTTGTTCAAAGAAAGTTTGAATTTTGAACTCCTTAAACTCCCTGCGCCACCCTACTTTGACACATTCCTTTTCTCCACGCATATTGGAAATGTGCATGGGAATTCTCACACCAAGAAGCCTTCTGTGCCTCTTCTCTTATCTCCTTTTGACTTGATCTAAGGGTTGGATCAATTCAAAGCAAGTTGAATTTTGAATTCAACTTGATTTTTTAGTATTTGAAACCAACCCTTCCTCTCATCCTTATCTCCACACCTCCTTTTGTTTTGAAAAACAAAATGTGTGCATGCAGAAGGAGTGTCCTTCTAATTGTTAAACATTTGGGAGAGGGCAAGAATAAGGATAAAAGCTCACTTGATTTTTAAAATCAAGTGAACGATTCAAACAATCTAACCTCCAACTCTTATCTATGTTGGTCACCCATTTTAAAAAGGTTTTGGAGTGGGCATGCGCACGTGGGTGAGAACTTGGAGAGGCATGTGGAAGAGTTTCTAAAAGAGAACTCTATGTGAGGAGTCTGAGAGGGGGCGTGCGTGGGTTAGAGAGAAAATTCTGAGTGGGAAGCATGAGGTTTTCCAATCAAGATTTCAGGTGAGTGAAGAATCCCAGAGTTGGGACTCTAAGATTTGGATGGTGAGATTGAGTGCTGTGAGTGTCAGATCTCCATCAATTTTTCATCACCACCTCGTTAACCTTCATAAATCATTTTTTGGCCTTTCAGAGTGTCTGGAAGATCTAGAAGTAGTTCATCGATTGGATCGACGAAGGTCGACTGTCAAAGGCCTCGGAGAGGAGCTCGTACTCTCAGGGGTTGATCAGAACCAGGGGCTTCATGTGGACTCACCATAGAGGCTGAACACGTGTGCAGCTGTAGTGCAACACAGGAGCAATTTTTTGGTGGATTCAAATTGTAGTGATCATCTATTCACGTATAGATACTATATTTTGAACAAAGATCGATCAGCAAATATGATTTGCTGATCGAAAGTATTTTATTTTTCTACTTCATATTAACATATCAAAGATCTTGAGTAGGATTTTATGATTAGATCATAGCATGCATAGAATTAATGTAGATTAATTTTGCTTCCACTACTATATATTTTAAAAAAGTTTCGAAAAGCATGCTCAAAACCCTGCCAGGTTTCCTTCAACTGGTATCAGAGCACCAGGTTGCTCGACATGTTTTTATGTAAATCAAAAAGATTTAATGTGTAATATGATGATCGCATGGACTATAGGTTGTCCTACTATAAGGTTTACCTCTTATAGTAGAGAGGTTATCCTAGTACGTTGCGATCTATAACATTGATCATAAAAATTTTAGATATAATCTAATAAACTTTTATGATATGTTTTGATTGGTTTTAATCTAAATTTCATCATGAATTAGTGTTTAGATTAGATCTAAATATTTTATGATTTTTATGTAATGTACATAAATTTAGATTAAACCTGAATAGGATCTTATGAAGGTTCTATTCACTGGTCGAGCTGGCTCTCTCAGAGATCGAGCCAACTCGATCAGCGTGCCAGCCTAAAATGATCTCTGGACTGCTGCTCTAGCCAGCTCGATCAAGAACCGGGCTGGCTCAACTTTTGTTCGGATGGGCTCGGATGGGATCCAAGCCAGCTTGATGGAATGTTGGCCTTCTAGACATCTATTCGAGCCAGCTCGATGAAATATTAGATTTTTGGTCTTTTCTACTCGAGTTGGCTGTCTCATGGATTGAGCTAAGCTTGGCTTCTACTCGGGCCAGCTTGGATGAGATCCAAGCCAGCTTGATCAAGAAGTTAGCTGAAGCTATTTATGGCTATTTTTGATTAAACAAACCTACAACTAGTGCTTGTTTGTGAAATAAGCCGATCCATTTTCAAAATGAGTCAATCTATTTAGTAAAACAATGCTCGGTTGTAAAGAATCTTTCAAAAACTAAAAATTATTTTTGAAATACCGAACCCCAACCCATCAGCCCAAAATTTAATTAAAAAAATTAAGTATTGTCTAGTAGGATCTACAATTGTGAATTAAAGATCCTAAGATAAATTCATAATTCTATGGGTTAAAGGATTAGATAAATTAGGTCCATTAATTGGATTAGACCTAAGGATAGTTAAAGAATGGATTAATCTAGAGTAGTTGATCAAATTTAATCAAGTGTTGACTTAGATTAGGTCAAGGACATTCTAGACTCAACTTCAATAGTTGTAGTCGAATGAGTCCATGTCTTTAACGAGACCAAGATGGACTTAATTCATGGCTAAGCAGTCTAGCCCATAATTACTAGGTTGATCTGATTAAACCTAATTAATTGGTTGGTGTCTAAGATAAGTCTGACGGTTTAGACTAGTGGTTTTTAGTTGGGAGCTACTCACACTGATTCAATTTTTGACAAGTTAATGGCATATTCCTTCCATTGATCTCACTTACCTAACCGATATGGTCGATTAGGACTTGATTAGATCACTTAATGATTCAAGCTGACCCATGTCACTAGGAATAAGTTTGATTAATTTCAATTCAATAAGACTGAATTAGGTGCCCATGGACCAAAATTGATCCTGGTCCTTATCAATTGACTTGGTGAAGTCAGTAGGAGGATTTGACTTTGTGAAGTTAGTGGAAGAAATATGGTTCATATCCTTTCTATCTCAAATCATAAGTAAATTAAATCCTCTAAATTATTAGGTCCTTAAAATGATAAGATTATGGGGATAATCGAGTCATAACCTCCCATTAAGGTGAATAATAATGAGTTCAATTTTCTACATGGATATTGGAGGTGCCTTACACCTGGTGTTCATCTAGATATTAGAATTGTTGTCCATTATATGATGATTAGATCATACTTTCTGAACGACGATCAGGTTAGCCAGATCTTTCCTCGGGCCTAGTTTTCATTCACTTGATGCACCGAAGTCGATCATGTTAATGGTTAGACCTAATCGGATCATTTTAGTGGAGGCCAAAGTCTATTGATTTGGTTTCTAGGACAATCTAAATTACTAGAAATTATTTGGAGAAATAATTGATTGTGAACCTACCGGTAGATGCACACAGGTTAACCAGAGCTTTCCTCAGACCCGTTTGTATTCTATGTGAATTTCAATACCCACTAAGAAATTAGTGCAATTTCTTGAATTGGAGGTAGAGGATACCAATTCATTTAAAAATAGTGAAAGGACCTTCAAACTAAAGTCCAAGTCTTTAGGGTTAATTAATTCAAGTATTAATTAGGCTTCATATTTTTCTTTCAGATAAATAGAATGGCTAGTGTAAGTCTGCTTCATTCACTGTTGGACAGTGACAAGTATTTAGGACCTAAGAATGAGGAGTCTAGTATTGACCCTAATCAGGCAGATGCAAAGAAGAATTATCCTCTTAATTTGAATAGGCTGAACAGGAGAAATCAGCAAGTGGTTGCTGGTCATGGTTATTATATGATAACACTTTGCAATTTCTCCGTGTGTGATACATCTATCTGGGTATTAGATATCAGGAGTCTGATTCACATATGCAATTCATTGCATGGACTTCAAATTGATAGAAAGTTTGAGAATGGCGATAGATTCCTTAATGTTGGAGATGGAAGTAAAGTTTCAGTCCTAGCATTGAAAATTCTTGAGCTATTTTTCAAAAATAATAATGTTATTTTAAGTGATTATCATTATTGTCCATCTTTTATGATGAACATAATATCTGTTGGACTTTTGGCCTAGGATGGTTATTATTTGTCAATAAAAAAAAATTATTATGATATCATTATAAATGGTATTATAGTAATGCAAGGACAATTAAGAAATGGCATTTATGTTTTATCATAGCCTATTAGTAAAATGTACACGTCTAATAAATGCTCAAAACTAGATTATATCTTTGATAACTATCTTTGGCACTATAGACTCGATCATATAAATAAGAATAGGATCAACAGTTTAGTCAAGGAGCATATCCTTGATATTGATGATTATGAATCATTGAATACCTGTGAGTCCTGTCTTCTTGGTAAGATTATCAAATCATCTTTTATTAGAAAAGATGAATGGGCCACTGATCTTCTGGGTCTAGTACATACTGATGTATGTGCACCTATGAGCACATGTACTAGAGGTGGGTTCTACTACTTCATTATATTTACTAATGATCTATCTAGGTATGGGTACGTCTATCTTATGAAAAGTAAATTCGATTCATTTGAAATATTCAAATGATATCGAAATGAGATAGAAAAATAACTTAGAAGGAGTATTAAAACTCTTCGATCTGATCGAGAAGGTGAATACCTTTCTACTGAGTTTCTAACATATCTAGAAAAAAATGAGATTCTCTCATAATGGACCCCTACTAGAATACCACAACATAATGGTATATTCGAAAGGAGGAATCGGATCTTGTTGGATATGGTTCGGTCCATGATGGGATTTGTAAGTCTGCCAATTTCATTTTAAGGGTATGCACTTGAGACTGCTTATTTTATTTTGAACAATGTTCCAAGCAAGTCTGTTGCAAAAATTTCATATGAAATATGGACTGGTCGTAAGCCGACACACGTTCACCTTAGGATTTGGGGATGTCCGGCTTATGTAAAATATCTACAACCAAAAAATCTTAGACCTAGGTCTAATAAATGCTTATTCATGGAGTACCCTAAGGAAAATAGGGATTATTACTTCTACCTTACTGAAGAGAAAAAGATGTTCATCAGCAATAGGACAATCTTTTTGGAAAAGAAGTTCCTTATGGAAGGAACAGCTACCTACAATGTTGAACTTAGTGAAGTTCGATAGATGGAAGAACCGACATATTCTATAAACCTGCAGAACTGGATTTGATAAGATCAAACCCAGAGGCCATTGTAAAGGCAACCTTGAGGAGATCCGATAGAGTACCACGTCAATCAGACAAATACTATGATTTTTTGGTCCAGAACAGTGATCCTATCAAACTCGATGAGAACAACGAGAATTCAATCACCTACATGGATGCCATGCAGAGGTCTAACTTTGATCAGTGGCTAGAAGCCATGAAGTCTGAAATGGAATCCATGAAGGTCAATAGTGTATGGATACTGGTTGATCTACCTAAAGAAATAAAATCCATTGGGTGTAAGTGAATTTTTAAAAGAAAATAGAGCATAGATGGAAGTGTGGAGATCTATAAAATCTATCTGGTTGCCAAGGGATATCGTCAGCATTATGGTATTAACTATGATGAGATGTTTTCTCTAATGATAATGCTCAAGTCCATTCGAATTATGCTTACGATAGCAGCATATCTAGACTATAAGATCTGGCAAATAGATATGAAAATGACTTTTTCGAATAGAGAGCTGGACGAAGGAGAATATATGATATAGCCTGAGAATTTCACATCCACAGACGAGTCTAAGGTGTGTAAGCTTTAGAGATCCATCTATAGATTGAAGCAGGTATCTCGGATTTGGAACATGCATTTTGGTAAGGTGATCAAAACGTATGGCTTCATTAAGAATGGAGAGAAATCTTGCATGTACAAATGGGCTAATGGTTCTATAGTCAAATTTTTTATTTTGTATGTAGATGATATTTTCTTAATCGAGAATGACATTCCTGCTCTACAGAAAATAAAGGTTTGACTGTCATCGTAATTCTCCATGAAGGACTTGGGAGAAGCTTCATACATCCTAGGAATGAAGATTTATAAGAAAGGATCTAAAAGGTTGCTTGGATTATTTCAGTCCACGTACATTGATACCATGCTAAAGAGGTTCAGCATGGAGAATTTCAAGAAGGGCTATCTTCCGATAGGCCATGAAATTTCTCTCTCAAAGAGGGACTGTCCGACAACTCCTCAAGAGAGAGAGCGTATGAGTAGAATACCATATGCTTTAACAGTAGATTCTATTATGTACGCCATGATATATACGATACTAGACATGACATACTCACTAGGGATAGTGAGTAGATACTAGTCTGATCTAGGTAAGAATCACTGGAAGGTTATGAAGACAATCCTAAAGTATTTGAAAAATACTAAGGACCAGTGGCTCATCTATGGAGATACTGACTTGAAACTTATGGGATAAACTAATTTTAATTTTCAATTAGATACGATGACAGTAAGAGTGTGTCAGATTATGTGTTTATCCTGAACAATGAAGCGATCTACTGGAAGAGTTCCAAGCAGCACACTATGGTCAATTCTATGTGTGAGGTAGAGTATGTCGCAGCATCCGATGCTACAAAGAAAGCTGTATGGCTGCAAAAGTTCATCTACAAGCTGTAAGTGGCACCCTCTTTGGATGGTCCAGTTCTACTTTACTGTGATAGCACTGGAGCCATAGCTCAAGCGAAGGAGTCGAAGGCACATCAGCGCACCAAATACATTCTGCATCGCTACCATCTTATACGAGAAATCATAGAGCGAGGTAACATAGAGCTTCAAAAGATTGACGAAAAAAACAATATGGTCGACCCATTTACTAAAGCTCTTAAAATCAAAAAGTTCGAAAATCACAAATGGAAGATGGGTATTCGATACTATTCTTAGTGGCTTTAGTCTAAGTGAGAGTTGTTGGAAAATGTATCCTAAAGCCAATCATCTAGATTATAGATGGTTGAACTAAATATAATTTATACTTAAATTTTAATTTAATAAAATTATTATTCTGATAATTTTATCACTTTATGCATCTTCCTATAATGAACTCTCTGTGATGAAGTCCTTAGAACTATTTAGACTCGACAAAGGAGGATTTGTCATTTAGTCCTTAAACTGATCGCAACCAAATAATTCGTTGTTACCTAAGACGATAATGTTAATCAAGTGTAGGTCATTATATGCCATAAGTGTTGGTTGTCCTCTTAACCAAGAAGCATGGTGATGCTATTATGACATGCAGGTGAAATGTAAGGGTACATTTTACTGATCGTGATCCAACTGCGGAGCTTTCTTCTACCAAAATTGCTCGCGAAGGATATGGATATATGTATCCCTTAGACCTGAGATCACCATGGTGACTTGGAAGCAACTCACTATACTTAGGTACCAGACTACCTGAATTTCTAATTCAGTGATGAAAGGCTACTGGGTGCTATCAAGCATTTGGCTTGTCGGTGCGTGAGTCAAGATGGAATTGACCCCTCCAAGTATTGGAGCAAGTGCATCACTGTATTTCAATTTAGCAAATTCTTGGTTGTGATAGTCCATATGATGGACACTTAATTTTAAAATACAATATGGATGAATTTTGAGGGTTGGCAGTTAATCCTAAATCATCCTATGAGCATTATGGTCAAGGGAAAGAATTATACGGTAACCATATGCCACTGGTTCGTCGATGTTGCATTGCAACTATTTGATCTATTCAGACGTCAGGTATCAATGCTAGATGGTCACATCAATTAATACAAAAAATTAATTCTTGTGCTACCAGCTTAGGATTCGAACCTATGGGATCACACACAATAGGAGTTTCCTACCTGATTTGATGGCTAATCATAAATGGATGTCCCATAAGATTGAAACTCAGTTATTTTTGAAGGATTAATTAGTAATTAGATTGTTGATTAGCTCAATTTGATTGAGTGATAAGGATTTGATCAAGTCTAATTGAATTTGATTCAATTGGATTTGATTTGATCAGGTCATAGGATGACCTAATTGCTAAGAAAGATTTGATCATGATTTGATTAGGACCTAGACCTAATTAATTTCTAATTTGATTAGAAATTAATTGATTTGGGTTAAGCCTAATTTGATTAGGTTTGATCTAATCTAATTGGGTCTAGAATTATTGGTTTAGTTGAAACCAATTTGACTTGTTCAAAGAAAGTTTGAATTTTGAACTCCCTAAACTCCCTACACCATCCTGCTTTGACCATTCCTTTTCTCAATGCACATCGGGAATGTGCATCAGAATTCTCATGCCAAGAAGCCTTTTGCGCTCTTTCTCTTATCTCCTTTTGACTTGGTCTAAGGATTGGATCAATTCAAAGCAAGTTGAATTTTGAATTCAACTTGATTTTTTAGTGTTTGAAACCAACCCTTCCTCTCATCCTTATCTCCACGCCTCCTTTTATTTTGAGAAACAAAATGTGCACACACAGAAGGAGTGTCCTTCTACGTATTAAACACTTGGGAGGGGGCAAGAATAAGGATAAGAGCTCACTTGATTTTTGAAATCAAGTGAACTGTTCAAATAATCTAACCTCCAACCCTTATCTCTACTGGTCATCCATTTTAAAAAGATTTTGGAGTGGGCGTGCGCATGTGGGTGAGAACTTGGAGAGGCATGTGGAAGAGTTTTTGAGAGAGAACTCTATGTGAGGAGTCTGAGAGGGGGCGTGTGTGGGTTAGAGAGAAAATTCTGAGTGGGAAGTATGAGATTTTCCAATTAGGGTTTTAGGTGAGAGTAGAATCCTAGAGTTGGGACTCTAGGTTTTGGATGGTGAGATTGAGCACTGTAAGTGCCAGATCATTTTCTAGCCTTCTAGAGCATCTGAGAGATCTAGAAGCAGTTTGCCAATTGGATCGATGAAGGTTGGCTATCAAAGGCCCCGGAGAGGAGCTAGCACTCCCAAGGGCTAATCAGGATCAGGAGTTCCATATGGACTCACCGTAGAGGCCAGACACGTGTGCGGCTGCAGCATGATATAGGAGCAATTTTTTGTGAATTTAGATTATGGTGATCATCTATCCATGCACAGGTACTATGTTCTGAACATAAATTGGCCAGCAAATATGATTTGCTAATCGAAAGCATTTTATTTTTCTAGTTCATATTAATATATCAAAGATCCTGAGTAGGATTTTATGATTAGATCATAGAATGTATAGAATTAATATAGATTAATTTTACTTCTATTACTATATATTTTGAAAAAATTTCAAAAAGCCTACTCAAAACCCTGCCAGGTTTCCTTCATCTTCTTTATATGGGCATGAGTAGAAAAAATTTGATGAAAAAATAAAAATAAAAAAAAGAAAGAAAAAAAGAGCAAGTTCTAAACATTGACTCCCATCGAGTAACTGGGTCCCGTTGCCTAAATAAGCAATGTTATTCGCATCAAAAAATGGGCAATGTGAAGAAGCTTGTTATATAGATAGTTTTAACCTATAGCCTATTTGACTCAAGTTTATAAGCCCAAGGAGTGTTCTACACCTAATGCCCTAAAGCCAACTGGTTTGGGAGTTACTGGTCCAAAGCTCGCTATAAGGATCAGATAGAAAGCTTAAGAGGTTAAAACATTGCACTAGCTATAAAAAAATAAAAATAAATAAAAAAAACTCTAGTTCATACTAAAGATAAAGGATTTAAGGAATAAAAGTGAAAAATTGATCAAAGAAAAACCCTAAAATTTTATGTTCTTCACTTAACCACTATTTGGGATGAAATTAATAATTTGATGACGTATCTCCTAAATCTCTAACCAAGTATCAACTGACTTTATGATGATCTGAAGAAACTTTCATATCTTATCGAGTCAGTATATATTTTTAATTTTTCTCTTTTTACTCAAGGACGAGTAAAACTCAAGTTGGAAGGTGTGATAACTATCATAAATTTATAAATAAAAATATTTAAAATATATTTTAATTCATATTTATGTTAAGAATTGATGCTTTTATTGAATTTGTAGGAAAGAAGCTGATCAATATAAAGAGCTCAATTTTTTGATTCAAACGAAATAAATTTGATGAAAATCGAAGTCAAATTGGAAAAGTTACGAAGGTCGGAAGATTTAAAAAAATATAAAAAATATATAAACCAATTTGATCGAACCGATCTGCTCAGATCGGCCCCAGCCCAGCCTGCTAGCCTGGCCTGAACCCCTACAAGCTAGCCCAACATGCGGTCCAAAGCAACCCAACCCGCACGTGAAGGCAGCCTGCAAGTCCACAGCCCCTCAGCCTTGACGTCATACTGACATCAGGAAACCACACTGTCCATAGTGGACCGTGCGCTGACTCAGTACACATGGACCCTTAAAGGGTCCATAGAAAATTCATTGCAGCATTCAAGGCTATTTTCATCAATTTCTCCTGCATGGCGTGTTCGGATTCATCATGGTCTTCGTAATAGTCGGTCTACACAGTCTAGTGGAATAGTGTTGCACGATCGTGCGGCTCTTAGCTCTCTCGATTCAGATCCAATGGTGGAGAAGGATTCTTGTTTGGATTCAAAGCTCCCAGATGTCCCATAAGCGATCCAATGGGCAAAAACAACCTAATCAAGCATCCGACAGCGGGCATCAACTCCTGATTTGATCAGGAATTCTCTAGCTTCTTCTTTCACGATCCAACTAATGAAAATGGCTAGATTGAGACATCTAACTATCCAAATTTAATCCGAGCACTGATCTTGAGCTTTCCATTGGTTTTTGATGGATTTTGAGGCTTTAGATCTTGATTTGATGGCCAGGGAGCTCCAATAAGTAAAATTTGATCCAAACTCAAAATAAGACTTTGGCAAGGAGTCAAAAACTTCCTGTTTTCACTCTATTTAACCCCTGTTATGCCAAAGACCTTCAGACAAACCCTCCCAAGGGGGGCAATTATCCTTTCTCACCCTCTTTAGGTCCTCCTCCTCCTCCTCCTCCTCCTCCTCTCTCTCTCTCTCTCTCCCTCCCTCCCTTCTCTTCTCCTCTCTTCTCTTTTCTTCTTTCTTTCCTTTTCTTTTTTTTCTTTATCTATGAGATTCAAATATACCGAAGGCTAGCAAAATCAAATCCATGTACGGCTAGAGTTCTCATATCCAGGAGAGTAAAAGAAGTCTTCAGCATGAGAGTTTGTAATTTGAACCTCATGTTTCTTTTTATTGGGCAATAAATTTTTTTATCTTTATATTTTTTTTTTATTTATGCTTTAATATTTAATTTTTTATAATTTATATCTAAGGAGATAGATCGTGATTGTAGATAGATACAGTTTATGCTTAGATTAGGATGAATTGTAAGAATTAATTAGAATTATGTTTATATTCTTTAATTGCATGATCTAAATAGTCTATGTCTGTGAGATGGATCATAATCGTATTAGATATGATCCATGCTCGGTAGAATAAGTTATGTTAAAATTAAATCATGGAAATATATACCTCATAAGATTGCATGTTGATAATAGAAAGATTGCATGAATTAATTATAAACTTGCATATTGAAAGATGGAACTGAAATCTTAGATAATTTTTTTCTTATCTTTAATTAATTATAAAATCTTAATTAATTATTATTTATCTTTTTTATTTTAATTTGCTAAATTTAAATTAGTTTTTTTAATTTACTTATTTAAATTTTTACTTTAAAAATTAATTTAAAGTTTTAATTTTTTTAATTAAAATTGAATGCAACTTAGCCTTCAATCTCCATGAAAATCGACACCCAACTCATCACTATCCTAATTAATAATAAGTTTGGTTTTAATTTTATTTATTACTATAATGACAAGCAATCATCGAGGTTCAGAGAGTTGACACTGTAGACAATGTAGCTGATCCACTGATAAAGCCTTTGAGCCAGTAGAAGATCAAAGCCCATCTTAAGAAGATGGAACTTAGATTTGTAGCCAATTGATTTTAGGTCAAGTGGGAGTTTGTTAAATATATGCCCTAGAAGCCAAATTGATCGATACCTATAAAATACTTTCTAAAATTTTTTTTATAATTTTATTTAAATTAATAAAATAATTATTTATTCTATCATATTATGTATTAAAGTATCTATGATACATCCATTGAGTCAACGAACATGATAACACATATTCTTAAGAGTTGAAAATTTTAAATATATATTATAATAATTAACTCATAAACTGCTTCTGATCATAGGATTATCATAAGAATGGTAATTGATCTAAATAATCGATGACGATTGCTTCCTTAGAGTAGATGAGTCATAAGTCTATAGTGTGGAGATACCAAAATGAGAGTATAGGTACTTATTGAGAATAAAGACACGAAGCGTAACCACCTTGAGCAATCATAAGAAAGTCTACCTTCTTGTCAATGACTAGGTCGATGCTGTAGTTGTGTGTCTGACTCTTTGACTTGAGGTACATTAACAATTCACCTTGAGTACCTTATTGTTTGACTACATCATAACTCGATCTCCTAACCATATGGAATCTTGAGGTATATGTTGGCTATAGCATATTCATTATAGGAATTGGATCACCCCAAGATGGGATCTATCAACCTCAGTAGATAAGAAGTGATAAACACATTAAATATATTTATAAAAATATTAATTTATTAATTAATTTATCTTTATGTCTTAAGAATTGATATTTTTATTTTATGTTTTATAGAAAAGAAGATCACTAATGGAAAAAGCTTGATTTATGGGTCAAAATGAAAAAAAAATTGGAGCGAATCAAACTTAAAATGGATCCAAAATGAGAATTTAAAGAAAAAAAGAAGAAAAAAATCAAAAAAAAAAAAAAAAAAAACAACCCAAAAATAGCCCAAATCAATCCATTAGACAGGCCGATGCAAGGTGGACTAATCAGTCGGTCCATAGATCAGGCATGAACTGCCCAGCTCAGTAGGCATGGTGAATTAGAGCGCACCACATGGTGGATCTAAACCCTTAAGGGGTTTACAAAAATTCTCACATGGCTCACAAGGGTAAAAGTGAAAATTCATTAGGCCTGGTGCACAGGGATTGGTCGGAGTCTTTGGTGTGCTCGATCCATGGTGGTCTACAAGCACAGGAATGCACCATCCAATGGCTAAGAGCTACACCGGTTAGGATTCGACGGTCAGCATGGTTTCCTGGTTTGATTCAACTACATCCAGCAATTTTGCACGATCCAATGGTCCCTATTCGCGTTGGTGAAGATCCAATGGCCAAAAATCATTTAGATTTGATTAAGGAAGATCCCAGCACCATTCGACGATCCCAAATTGCTTGATCAGATGATCCGATGGCTGTAATTTAATCAATGTCCTAGTAAAGCTATGAGCGATAGATTTTGACCAGATCTGGACCGCTTAAACCCAATCTGATGGTTGGAAATTATCACAGGGAGCAGTATTTGATCCAGACTCATTTTTCTTAGTTTTTCTATATTTTTAACTCAAATTCTTCCAATTTCTCCTCTATAAAAAAGCCTCCTAAGCCAATTCAAGGAGCCATCAGCCCTCCAAATACTTCCTTTGACCTAGAGCTCTATCTTTCTCCTTGTTTCTATCTCTCAAACCCTTTTTCTTCAAGTTTTCTTCTTTCTTTCTTCAATAGATCACTAAAGTTTTTTATTTCTCCACCAAATTCTTTTCTTCTACTACTGATCTCTACAACCAGCAGCTATCAGGTTCTTCTACAAAGTATCAGGATGAGAAGCTTCCCGATGTTCGACTGATCAATTTGTTCTCAAGAGATCATTATGGCAATAAGGATTATTCTTCTTATTATATCATTTTGTCTTTATTTTCTTGTAATTAATCTAGAATAGTTTATAAACCTTGGGATAAGCCATGATCTACGAGTATGATTCATGCTCTTGGGATAAATTATCTTTAGATTAATTCTTTTAATTATATCTAAATCAATTTAAACTAGCCTATGACTTTAAGGGACGGACTGTGATCCATAGGTATAGGCCATGCTCTCTAAGATAGGTTATATCTTTATTGATTAGATATCAATTACAGCATATTAAAAAGAATATCGACTGTCAGATAAGAGATCAATTGAGATCCTAAGAATCCATCTCCGTACTTGCAACTCTACTTTAATTAATTTGCTACTTATTTGCTTTCCTAATTAATTTAAGTAGCCTTTTAATTAATCAACTTTTAATTAATCTTAGTCTTACTTCTAATTTATTATTTAAATGCAACAAACATGATCTTTAAGGATACGATCCCGACTCATCCTATCTATATAGTAGAAGTGAGTTAGGTTTTATTTTTGACCGCCAACAGCAGCGATCAAGGAGTAGTCCTATGATAATCATGAGATCAAGTCCTAAAGCCTATGGCCATGGTAGTGTGAAATAATAGAAAGGGATTTCTATTAGGATTTCACATCAGACTCGAATTGAATGATTCATTCATATAACAAGTGTTGGGTCTGTTGAGTTCACCTTAACCTAGATCCTATCGAAACTCATAATAGAAGAATCCAATCACATAGCTACACCAAGAGGTTCATATTCCGTTCTGATGGATTGCCACCATATACTGCTAGGTGTTACTTAGAGATTTTGGAATCAATTAGAATTATCTTGATGATCAATGATTCTAATTGAACAAATCAAAAGAGTTCTGATCCATCAAAAGATATTTCGATGATGTCGATGATAGAGATCGCAACATATATCATTATTATACAAAATTGAATCTAATTAGATCACACAAATAAGGATTTGGATCTGGATGTTATTAATTAGACCAATATGGTTTGATTGATATGGATTAGATCCAATCAAGTTTAAGAAAATCATGCTAGCATATGATTAGACCTGACTTTCTCCTCCTATGGACACTGGTTGGTCTGAACTCAGTCAAATCTGATTTGACTCATCCAAAAATCCTATATGGGTTTGTCCTGATCTGACTGGACCTTGTCCTACTCAGATTAAAGCTTGTTCTGCTCTCATACCAAGGGGTATAAGGATAAGGATTTTTTGACCCATTCTTTGCAGGAAAGAAGGAAGAGGGCATGCGCCCCTTGGAGATTATCTAGGGGAGTGCACCCCCGGGTATTTTCATAAAGAGAACGAGGGTGCACGCCCCCTCTTGGCATGCACCCTTAGTGGATATGAATGGATAGAGTTTGAAGGAGTTCAAACTCTAGGGAGATAAATCTTATGCGCCTAACCCTTTTATCCAAAGTTTGTGATGCCCAATTCTCCTCTATTTTATGCAACAAAAATAGAGGAATTCTAAAGTGGGCATGGAATTAAGGTAGTCCTTCTGCTCTAAGCAAATCAGTTGCTTAAAGCCCTAGAACTCCAGGGTTGCGCATAGGTCTATAAATAGACCCCTACGCCAAGTGTTTGGTATTCCTATTTTCCCATGCCAAAACTCTGCCTCTCCCTCCATCTCCCATGCCATCTCTCCTCCTTCTCTCCCACTTCTCCATGCCCAAGGAGTTGGGCGAATTCAGCCATCAAACATTGGTGGATTGTTGTTGTAAAGATCAAGTCAAGTAGATCCTGTTCATGTGACGAACATGCTACTACTGGAGATCAAATCAAAGGTGCACTAAGGTGTTTCTATTGGAAATTATATCCTAAAATCAATCATCTAGGTTATAAATAATTGAGCTGAATATAATTTATACTTGAATTATAAATAAATAAAATTATTATTCTATCATTTCATCACATTTATACATCTTCCTATAATGAACTCTTCTATGATGAAATCCTTGGGACTATTTAGACTCGACAAAGAAAAATTTATTATTTAGTCCCTAAACCTGATCACGATCAAATAATACATTATTACCTAAGATAATAATATTTATCGAGTGTAGGTCGTTGCATGCCATATGGGTTGGTTGTCCTCTTAACCAAGGAGTATGGAGATACTAGTATGGCATGCAGGTAAAATATAGGGATACATTTTGCTGATCATGATTCAATTATGGAGCTCTCTGCTATCAATAGTTGCTCATGAAGGATATAGGTATAAGTATCCCTTAAACCTGAGACCACCATGGTGACTTGCAAGCAACTCACTGCACTTTGGTATCGAACTATCTGAATTTCTAATTCAGTGATGGAAGATTACTGAGTGTAGTCAAGTACTTGTTTAATCAGTGTCTGAGTTAAGATGAGATTGACCCCTCCAAGTGTTGGAACAAGTGCATAACTATATTTTAATTCAGCAAAACCTTGATTGGGATAGTCTATTCAATGGACAATGAATTTTGAAATACAATATGGATGATTTTTAGGATTGATAGTTAAACCTTAGATCATCCTTTGAGCATCAAAGTTAAGGAGATAAACTATATGGTAACCATATGCCACAGATTCATGGATGTTGCATTATGACTATTCGACCTATCCGGATGTTGGGTACTATTGCTAGATGGTCACATCGATTGGTACAGAAAATTAGTTCTTATGCTGCCAGCTTAGGATTCGAATCTATAGGGTAATACATAATAGGAGTTCCTACCTGATCTGATGGCTGATCAAAAGTTTTAATGGTCTGGGACTTCATGGTCAAGAGTCCCACTGGACTGGAACTCTGTGAGTAGGAGTCCCACTACTCTGGAACTCTATGATCAAGAGTCCCACTAGACTGAGACTCTGAGTCCTATTTATCTGAGACTATGATCAAGAGTTTCATTGGTCTGGAACTCTGTGATCATGAGTTCATTCATTTGGGAAACTTCGATTAAGAGTCCCATTGAGTTGGGATTCTTTGATCAAGAGTTTCATATAGATGGAACTCTATTATCCAGACATCCATCCGATTGGAACTTTAATATTATTAAAGGATTAATTAGTAATTAGATTGCTAATTATCTCAATTTCATCGAGCGATGAGGATTCGATCAAATCTGATTAAATTTGATTCGATTGGGTTTGACCCGATTAGGTTATGAGATGACCTAATCACTTGGAAGATTCAATTATGATCTAGATCTAATTAATTTTTAATTTGATTAGAATTTTATTGAGTTGGGTTAAGCCTAATTTGATTAGGTTTATCTTAGTCTGATTGGGTTTAGACAAATCAGTTTGGCTGAAACCAATTTGGACAAAATTCAAAGCTAGTTTGAATTTTAAACTTCCTGCACCACCTTTAACTTTTCCACACCCTCTCTCATGCACACTTTAGTTTTGTGTGAGATTTCCCATGCCCAGAATAGAATGCATGCCCTCCCTTCTTCTCCTTTTGACCTGATCCAAGAGTTAGATTAGGATGAATTGTCTTGAATTTTGAATTCAAAGGCAAGTGGTTGGAGGTTGAAATCAATCCAACCTTATCCATTCCCCATGCCTCATATAGTTTTGTCGCACTTTTCGTGGAAAAAATTTAGAGTGGATGTGGAAGTGGAGTCTTTCTTCTTGTCACCCACTTGGTGGGGTGCTGGAAATGGATAAAACATTCACTTAAATTTTGAGTTCAAGTAGATTGTTAAAACCTCTCAACCACTCACTCTTATCCTATTCTATGCGCAAACACCATCAAAACACACACTTTTAAAATGGGATTTTATCTGGGCATGCATGGTTTTGCATGAAGAATCTAAGAGGTGCATGGGAGAGTTTTTGAGAGAGAGAAAACCTATTGGGGTGCAAAAATTCTGGGGTAAGAAAGGGTCAATCATAGAAAGTCTGGGCTAGTCTCTCTTCTTCTCTTACTTATCTCATGCAATTTCAAAATGGTTTGAAATTGTGTGTGATAAATTTTGTGAAAGTGTTTCATGGGAAAATTAAAGAGCTAGGCATGAGGTCATCTGAGTGAACATTCTAAGTGTCAGAAAAATCCAGACGGTCTAGGATTCTAGGGTTTCGGGAGGTGCAAAGCCCTAAGGTTAGGACCCAGGGTTTGGATTGAGAGGTTAAGCGTTGTGAGTGCCTAATCACCACCAAACTTCACACACCACCTCGTCATCCTCTAAAGTACATCTTCTAATTTTCTGTAGTATCCAAAAGATCAGGAAGAAGATCATCGATTGGATCGATGAAAATCAGCTATTGAAGGCCCCAACAAGGAGCTAGCACTCCAATAAAATTGGTCAAGATCAAAAGCTTTGTATGGACCAACCATAGAGGCTAGATGACTATGTAGCTATAGCATAATGCCAGGGCTTCCTTCTACAATTTTAGATTGTGGAAATCATCTACCCAAACTCAGGTATTATGTTTTGAACACAAATCGGTTAGCAAATATGATTTGCTGATTGAATACATTAAATTTTTCTATTACATATCAGCATGTCTAGATCCTAGTATAAGATTTATGATATAATCATAGCATTTAAAATTAAAATTAGATTAATTTTTGCTTCTACTATACATACAAAATTTGAAAAAGTTTTGAAATGCATGCTTTAAATTCTGCATGATTTCCATCATTGGTATCAGAGCAAGGATTGCTTGACATGTTTTACTATGTAATAAGAAAAATTAAATGCTTATATATTTGATATATTATATTTAGATAGCTTAGTAATTGAGGATGAATAAGCCATTCGGTCATAAGAGATAAGTATGGTTTAAAGGCCATCTCCTCACATTCAATGGAGATCCATTATGGTAGTAGGGATGCCACCATGAACTCATCATTAAGATGAACAACAAAAAAAATTTATTTATTAAAATTATTTTAATATAAAAATTAAGCATGAATAAGTTTAGATTAGATCTAAAAGGATTCATGGTTAAATTATACATTATTTTCTATTATGAAACTAGCAATAGGTTGCTGTTTGTGAAATGAGCCGACCTATTTCCAGAATGAGTCAAACCATTTAATGAACAAAAAATAAAGAAAACCTTTCAAAATTTTAAAATTATTTTTAAAATGCCAAACCTCAACCCATCAGCCTAAAAACTTAATTAAAAAAAATTAAGTATTGTCTAGTAGGGTCTAAAATTATGAATTAAAGATCCTAAAATAAATGTATAAAATAGTAGGTCAAAGGGTTAAATGAATTAGGTCCATTTATTAGATTAGATCTAAGATTAGTTGAAGAATGGATTAATTTAGAGTAATTGATCAAATCTAATCAAATGTTGACTTAGATTAGATCAAGAACTTTCTAGATTCAACTTCAATAGTTGTAGTTGGTCAAATTCATGTCTTTATCGAGATCAAAATGGACTTGATTCATGGCTAAGCGGTCAAGTCTAAAATTATTAGGTAGATTAGATTGCATCTAATTAACCGATTGGTGTCTAAGGTAAGTTTGATAATCTACACCAGTGGTTTTTAATTGAGAGCTATTTGCACTGATTCGATCTTTGATAAGTTAATGGCATATCTCTTCCACTGATCTCACTTACCTGACTGATATGGTTTATTAGGATTTGATTAGATCACTTGGTGATTCGAGCTGACCCATATCATTAGGAATCAATTTAACTAATTTCAATCAGTAAGACTAAATTAGGTGTCCATGGATCGAAATTGATTCTAGTTCTCATCAATTGACTTGATAAAGTCAGTAGGAGGATTTGACTTGGTGAAGTCAGTGGAAGTAAATTGGTCCATATCTTTTCTATCCTTAAGTCACGTGTAATTTAAATTCTTTAAATTATTAAGTCCTTAAAAATAATAAAGTTATGAAAATAACTCAGTCATAGCCTCCCATTAAGGTGAATAGTAATGAGTCCAATTGTCTATATGAACATTAGAGGTGCCTTACACCTGGTGTTCATTTGGATATTAGAATTACTATCCATCAAATGATGATTAGGTCGCACTCTCTAAATGACAATCAGATTGGCTAGAGCTTTTCTCAGACCTAGTTTTCATTCGTTTGATACACCAAACTCAATCATGTTAATAGTTGGACCTAACCAGACATTTTTAGTGGAGGCCATAGCCTACTGAATTGGCTTCTAGGGCAAAATCAAATTATCAAAAATTATTTGGAGAAATAATTAGTTATAAACCTACCTGTAGATGCATACGGGTTGGTCAGAGCTTTCCTCGAGCCCGTTTGTAGTCTATGTGGATTTTAATACCCATTAAGAAGTTAGTGTAATTCCTCAAATTAGAGATAGAGACTATCAATTCATTAGAATAGTGGAAGAATCTTTAGACTAAAATCCAAGTCTTTAGGATTAAATAATTTGAGTATTAATATGGTCTTGTGTTTTTCTTTCAGATAAATAGAATGGCTAGTGTAAGTCTGCTCTGTTCACTGTTGGATAGTGACAAGCCTATTGGACCTAATTTTAAGAAGTCTAATATTAACTCTAATCAGGCAGACCCAAAAAGGAATGGTCCTCTTGACTCAAATAGGCTGAATAGAAAAAAGTAGCAAGAAGTTGCTGGGCAAGGATACTATATGATAACATCTTACAATTTCACTATTTGGAATACTTCTACCTAGGTATTAGATACTGAAAGTTCAGTTCATATATGTAATTTATTACAAAGACTTCAAATTAGTAAAAAATTTGAGGACGGCGATAGGTTCCTAAATGTTGGAAATAGAAGAAATATTCCAGTCCTAACATTGGAAACTCTTGAGCTTGTTTTCAAAATAAATAATATCATTTTAAGTGACTATCACTATTGTCCATCCTATATGATGAACATAATATCTATTGGACTTTTGGCTCAAAATAGTTATAGTTTGTCAATAAAAAAAAATTATTGCGATATCATTATAAATAATATCACAATAATACAAGGATAATTAAAAATAATATTTATATTTTATCATAGTCTATTAGTGTAATATATGCATCAAATAAGTGCCCAAAACTAGATGATGTCATCAATGCCTATCTTTGGCACTATCGGCTCGGTCATATAAATAAGAACAAGATCAACAGGTTAATCAACTAGCGTATCCTTGACATCAATGATTGTGAATCATTGACTATCTGTGAGTCCTATCTTCTTAGTAAAATGACCAAATCATCTTTTACTAGAAAGGATGAATGGACCACTAATCTTCTAGATTTAGTACATACTGATGTATATGGACCTATGAATACATATGCCAGAGGTGGTTATTGCTACTTCATTACAATTACTGATGACCTATTTAGGTATAGGTACATCTATCTTATGAAGAGTAAATTCAATTTGTTTTAAATGTTCGAATAATATCGAAATGAGGTAGAAAAATAACTTGGAAAGAGTATTAAAACTCTTCAGTCAGACCAAGAAGGTGAATATCTTTTCAATAAATTTTTGACATATCTAGAAGAGAATGAAATTCTCTCATAATGGACCCCTCCTAGAACACCACAGCATAATGGTGTGTTTGAAAGGAGGAATTAGATCCTGTTAGACATAGTTTGATCCATGATAGGGTTTGCGAGTCTGCTGATTTCTTTTTGGGGTTATGCACTTGAGACTGCTTGTTATGTTTTGAATAATATTCCAAGCAAGTCTGTAGTAAAGACTCCATATGAGATATAGATTGGATGTAGGTCGACGCTCTCTCACCTTAGGGTTTGGAGATGTCCGGCTTATGTCAAATATTTGTAGACAGAAAAGCTTGGACCTAGGTTTGATAAATGCTTGTTTATAGGATATCCCAAGAAAACTAGGAGATATTACTTCTACCTTGCTGAAGAGCAAAAGGTGTTCGTCAGTAATAGAGCAGTCTTTTTGGAAAAAGAGTTTCTTAAAGAAGGAACAGCTGCCTCTAATGTTGAGCTTGGTGAAGTTCGATAGATGGAAGAACTGATACATTTTAATGAACCTGTAGAACTAGATTTTATAAGATCAAATCCAGAGCCCATTGAAGAGGCACTTGTGAGGAGATCCAGTAAAGTACTATGTCAGTCGGATAGATACTACGATTTCTTGGCCTGGGATGGTGATCCTTTTAAACTCAATGAGATCGAAGAGGATCTGATCACCTACATAGATGCCTTATAGAGATCCGACTCTGATAAGTGGCTGAAAGCCATGAAGTCTGAAATGAAGTCTATGAAGGTTAACAGTGTATGGACACTAGTTGATCCACCTGAAGGGATAAAACTCATGGGTGTAAGTAGATTTTTAAAATAAAAAGGAGCACAGACAAAAAGGTGGAGACCTATAAAGCCCGTTTGATTACCAAGGAATACCATCAGCATAATGATATTGACTATGATGAGACATTTTTCATGGTGGCAATACTCAAATCCATTCTGATTATGCTTGCAATAGCAATATACCTGGACTATGAGATCTGGCAAATGGATGTGAAGATGACTTTTCTAAATAGAGAGCTAGAAGAAGTATATATGATACAGCCTGAGAGATTCACATCCATAGATGAGTCTAAGATATGCAAGCTTCAAAGATTCATCTATGAATTGAAGCAGGCATCTTGGAGTTGAAATATGTATTTTGATAAGATGATCAGAACATATAGCTTCATTAAGAACGAAGAGAAATCCTGTATGTATAAATGGGCTAACGATTCTATAGTCGTATTTCTTGTATTACATGTGGATGATATTCTCTTAATCAGGAACGACATCCCTATATTATAAGGAATAAAAGTTTGACTGTCGTCTTAATTCTCCATACAGGATTTAGGAGAAGCTTCCTACATCCTAGGGATGAAAATTTATAGAGATAGATCTAAAAGATTTCTTGGATCATCCCAATCCATGTACGTCGATACCATACTGAAGCAGTTCAGCATAGGGAATTCCAGAAAAGGCAATCTTCTTGATAAATCATAGAATTTCTCTCTCGAAGAGGGATTATCCAAAAACTCCTCAAAAGAGAGAGTGTATGAGTAGAATATCATATGCTTTGGTAGTAGGTTCTATTATGTATAACATGACGTGTACGAGACTGGATGTGGCATACTCACTAGGGATAGTGAGTAGATACTAGTCTGATCCAAGTGAGAATCACTGAAAGATTGTAAAGACAATCTTGAAGTATTTGAGAAATACTAAGGACTAGTGGCTCATCTACGAAGATGCTGACTTAAAACTTGTGGGATATACTGATTCCAATTTTCAGTCAGATCATGATGATAGTAAAAGTGTGTCAGGTTATGTATTTATCCCGAATGGTGGAGCAGTCTATTGGAAGAGTTCTAAGTAGTACACTATGATCAATTCTACGTGCGAGGCAGAGTATGTCATGGCATCCGATGCTGCGAAGTGTTGGGTATCAGCTACTCTGATACCACTTGTTAAGAATTTAGTACCGACGTATTGTGACAGAAAGAAAGAAGAAAATAAAATAAGAACATAATCAAATATGTGGATCAACCTAAAGGCTCATCTCCATGGGGCATGCAAAGCTTCACTATGAGAGAGAAAACCAAACAATACTAGACGAACTTATCACTCAATTTTTATACAAGAATCTCTCAATAAGAAGCTCCAAACTCTTATAAAAGCTTTCTAAAATCTCTCAAGAAGCCTCTCAGCACTTTCAGGACATCACCTGCTTTCCAATGCAATAAACGATTCATCAATCGGAGTTATATAAACTCAAAAATAGTATTCCAATAGGAAATCCAGTCCTAAACCCACTCAAGATCGATCCTAGACCGTCCGATCATGACCAACTCCCTCCTGGATCGTTGGATCATGCATAGTAGTTCTAATCAGGCTAGAATTGATTTTTGACCATCGGATCATGATCGAGAGCTTTCCTGGCCATCGGATCATGCAAAATAGTGCTCCATCATGCTAGATCAAAGCCAAATCAAATCTTAATCATCTAATCATGACCGGCTTGAACCAGAGTCGTCGGATTGTGATCGGTCCATGAAACAGTGTCGTGGACGATAAGAAATGGCCTAAAAATGTGTTGGGGTCCATGCAGGCGTCCGTGAGTCGATGGTCCACATGGACTACACTCCACCCATGGGTTGGTGCCTATGCGGCCTACTTCCGCACTGCTCACATGCACCCGCACGCCTGGCCAGCTCAGCATGCAGCTGGCCTAGCACCATCGCATGTAGTTAGTTTGGGCTGCATTGCTGCCATTCGATGCCACCTATGGGCCCCTCCAGCAGGCCCGAGGCTGGCTATCCCGTCCAATCTTCTTTTGCACGTAACTTCTTTGTCTGGACTCTGTTTGGACTATTCTTGAACTCGTTGAACTTTGTTCATCATCTTGAACCTTGTTTTGAGCTTATTATGGGAGAATTTAAAGTACTTTTTTCAACAATCTCCATCTCGACTCGATATTCGACCTCCATCTGTCTCTGAGAGCTTGTGATCCATCTCACCCCATGCCCTGGGGCATGCCTGCTGATAATGGATGGGCAAACATGGAAGTTAAGCCAGACCGCTCGATCCCACCTCCATCGACAACTATGATTTTTTTGACCTAAGACCTACTCGAGGTAGTCTCCTGTGGCAATAGAAACTTTACTTTATGATGTCGCATGTCATCCTCCTAAGTCTCTCGTCTCATGCTCAATCCACCTCCACCTGGAGCTCCTCCTCATACTGGACTTCCTCTAGCTCATAAAGCTCCACCTTGCACTAGGCTCCCTACCAGATAGTAATGTCTTCATGTCCTCTTCTTTCTCTCCAATATCACCCTATCACCGTGCATGACCTTCAAGATTCCATCCCTAGCTACAAACCTGTAGCCATTTGAATCCAATCTGCTCAGTGAGATAAGATTCCATCTAAAATTAGGTATGTATTGGACCTCTCTCAATCTCCTCACTACACCATCATGTGTCCTCCAGTTGATCATCTCGATGCCTCTGATCACATAGCTAGATCCATTTGATAGATAAACAGTGCCCTCATTGCTCTCTAGGGAGTCAAACTACTCCTCTCTACAACAAACATGATATGTGCATGTAGACTCTAAAATTCACTACTAGAAAGAAGTAAATACCTCGTCAGATATCTCCAGGACATTATCCTCTGCTCGCTACTAGCCATTGCTGCAGTAGCCCTCGTTCGATCCCTAAGCTGCGAGCAATATCTAAAATGATGCCCCAACTCGTCGCATTGGTAGCATCTGATCTAGCTAGGATCCCTCATCTTGGATCTGGATCATCCTCTTCGTGATCCTCTACCACTCTGTCTACTACCTCCTACTCCTCTAGAAACTGCCAAAGCTGAACTACCGCCATCTGAGCTCGAAGCTGGATTCTCCCTCCTGAGAACTTCATTCTGGAGAATTACTGTAGTGACCTCATCCATCTTGATGGTGCTCTTTCCTACTAGAAGAGCAGTCATCAAAAACTCTAACGAAGAGGAAAGTGATGCTAGCAAGACCAATGCCCTGGTTTTCTCCTCAACTTTATTACCAATGCTAAAGAGGTCGGTAATGAAGGAGAAAATCACATTTTCCCTGGGTTAGGTTCGTTCAAATCTGATTGGATCAAGAGGCATATTTCAAAAATTTTCTCTTAAATCTAAATTAGATCTGACATTTTTCAGATCTGATTTTATGATCCAATAAATAAAAAAATTAAATTAAATTAAATCTAAATTAGTTTTACCTTGATATGGATAATCAAATTACCCATTGATGATCTGCTGATGGCCTGAGGTTCTGGATCTAGCCACGTAAGTGCCTGGCCTCTATCGGTATCCACTCGAGCTACATCTGAAGATCTTCTCCTTCTTTATCACATCTTCAAAAATCATATCTGGATCTGATTTGGAGAATCTTCGAAACTCCTTTCGAAGATCTGCTATCGTCTCTCCAGCAGTGCTACCTTCTTCCTTTCTCGTCAGCCTTTTCTTGCCTGACTCGCACTAATCTGAAGGCCCAACTTCCTTGGGTATGAAGAGGAGAGAGAGGATCAGAAAGGTGGTGTGGAGGAGGAAGGGGGGCAGCCTTCGAGCGTGGCTAGGGGAAAGTTCTATGAAAGTTGGACGTAGATAGGTCTTTATATAGATCCTATTGCGCCACGTAGTGCCACATCACCCCGACCAATCATGTTACTTCGTGCAATCAGATCTAAATCTGATTGATAGGATGACATCACCTGATCCAATCAGATGAAAGACCCATAGATTCATCCTTAGGTGGTGCCTAAGACTGGTCAAAGTCTATAGGTGAGGGTCACCTAGTTTGAATCCAAAAAGCAACCTGGAGTCCCATCCATATGGAACTCCAGGCATCCCTATCCATGGGCGCATGCCATCCTAGGCATGCGCCCCTTTCTTTCCAAAATTCAGTAAAGGGACAAGCCCCTATCTGCTCTCCAATAAGTGCATGACACATGGGCAAATGTCCAAGGGTCAAAGATCAATGTTTGACCAAAGTCAAAGGACAAGAATTAGTAGGTAATGGAAAATGGTAGGTGTTGTCTTAAGTTTATCTCATAAATTAAGATAACTCTTTTCTGACCTAGACAAGCTTCAGTCAGATCAGGTAAAGGTACCTAAGTGAGCACAAACTAATATCGCTCGGTCGAGACAACTTTTAATGATAGAAAAAGGAGAATGTTAGGCTCAATCGTATGCTAGCACGATTTTCTTGAACCTAATTGAATCTAATTCAAATCAATTGAACTGGATTAGTCTAATTGATGATATCCAGATCCAAATCCTTATTTGTGTGATTCAGTTAGGTTCAATTCTATATGATAATGAGATATGTCATGATCTCCATCATCAACATCATCGAAACTCCTTTTGATGGATCAGAACTTTCTGATTCAAACAACTAGAATGATCGATCATCTAAATCATTCTAATTGCTCTCAAAATCCACCAGTGACACCTAATAGTATATGGTGGCAACCCATCAAAACTAAAAATGAACCTCTCGGTGCAGCTACTTGTGTGAATAAGTTCTTGTATCTTGAGCCCCAATCAGATTAGGGTTAAGGTGAACTCGTCGAACCCTAATTTCTATCATATGATTTAATCATTTGATTCAAGTCCGATGTGAAAACCTTAATAGAAACTCTTTCTATTATTTCACTCTCTTCCATGGCCATAGGCTTATGGACTTGATTCTCATGATCATCATAGGGCTGCTCCTCATCCATCGAGGTAGATAGATTCCATCTTGGTGCAATCCAATTCCTACAATTAACATGCTATAGCCAACATACACCTCAAGGTTCTGAATGACTAAGAGATCGAGTCATGGTGCAGTCAAACTATAACACCCTCAAGGTGAACTGTCGATGCACCTCAGGACAAAGAACCAGATACACTACTGCAGCTTCGAGTCAGTCATCGATGAGAAGGTAGACTTTCTTATGACTACTCAAGGTGGTCACGCTCAGTGCCCTCATTCTCTAATAAATACCTATACTCTCACTCTGGTGTCTCTACACCATAGACTCAAGACTCATCTACTATAAGGAGGCGATTATACACTAACCTTTCGGATCAATCACCATCCTTATGATGATCCTACGATCAGGAGCATTTTATGAGTTAATAATGAAAATTCTTATCTTAAATTTTTAACTCTTGAAAATAAGAATTATCATTACCATTAACTCAAGGGATGTATCATAGACACTAAATATACATATGTGATAGAAAATAACCCATTTTATTATTTATAGTCAAAATTATAATTTTGCCCTTAGAAGTATATTACAAGTGTCAGCCAATTCTGGATTCTAGGGTACACATATCTAACAAACTTTCACTTGACCTAAAGCCAACTGACTACAAATCTAAGTCTCATCTTTTCAAGGTGGGCTTCGATCTTCTGCTGGCCCAACGGCTTTGTAAGCGGATCCACCTATTGTCTGCGGAGTCGACTCTCTTGATCTCAAAGTAACCCTTCTCGAGGGAATCGTGGATGAGGTGGTATCGTCGCTCGATGTGCTTAGATTTTTGGTGAGACCTCGGCTCCTTAGCAAGGGCTATGGCATCATTATTATCATAGTACGGAGGAATGGTATCTGATGGCATCACTTCGATCTCTGCGACAAATTTTTTATACCAGAATGCCTCCTTTGCAGCTTCTGACGCAGCGATGTATTCTGCTTCTATGATGGAATCTGCTATCACTGTCTGCTTGAAACTTTTCCAACTGACAGCTCCACCATTGCACAAGAGTAGACTCCCAAATGTCAACTTTTAATCATCTACATCGGAAATAAAATTCGAGTCTGTATATCCCTAGACTTGGAGTTCTCCATTACCAAAGACCAATAATATATCCTTAGTTCTTCTTAAGTACTTAAGGATACATTTCATAGAAGTCCAGTGTTCTTCACCTGGATTCGACTGATATCTGCTTATGACACTCACGGCATGGGCTATATCAAGTCGTGTACATAACATGGCATACATGAGGCTCCCTATTGCTGAAGCATAAGGGATCTTGCTCATGCATTCTATTTCCTCAGGTGTGCCAGGGCACATCTTCTTGGAAAGATGAATGCCATGTATGAAGGGTACTAAACCCCTCTTAGAGTTTTCCATACTAAACCTCTTTAGCACTTCCTCTATGTACATCTTTTGTGAAAGTCCTAGCATCCTATTTGGTCTATCTCTATAGACCTTAATTCTCAGGATAAAGGATGCTTCTCCTAAGTCTTTCATGGAGAATTCTTTAGATAACCACATTTTAACTGTAGTCAACATGAGAATATCATTTCCAATAAGAAAGATATCATCTACGTACAATACGAGGAAGATAACAGCGCTTCCACTGATCTTTTTGAAGACACATGGCTCCTCATTTTTTATGAAATCAAATAATTTGATTACATCATTAAAATGAGTATTCCAACTCCAAGATGCTTGCTTAAGTCCATATATGGACCTTTGCAACTTGCATATCTTGTGATCATCATCACTGGATGTAAAACCTAACGGCCATTCTATATAGATATCTTCCTCAAGATATCCATTTAAGAATGTCGTTTTCACGTTCATTTGCCATATTTTATAATTAAAATAGGCTACAACAACAAGCAATATATGGATGAATTTAAGCATAGCTACTGGCGAAAAGGTATCCTGATAGTCAATGCCTTCGTGTTGACTATAACCTTTTGCTACTAATCTAGCCTTGAATGTCTCCACATTTCCATCTGCACCAATCTTTATCTTGTAGATCCATTTACACCCAATAGGTACTATACCTTCTGGTGGATCTACCAAGGTTCAGACTTGGTTTGAGTGTATCGAGTCAATTTCTGACTTCATTGCCTCTAACCATTTCTTAGAGTCGATATACGATATCGCCTCGTTATAGGTTTTGGGATCATCACCATGAACTCCATTACCTACGAGGAACATTTCCTCTACATCCTCTAAAATAGTACCTAAGTACCTCTCAGGGGAATGAAAAACTCTTTCCGATGTACAAGGTGGAGGAGGTAGTGAATGAATTGGCTCAACCTGATTTAGTTCCATTTGGTCCTTAGCTCGTTGCTCTTGTGAGACTTTCTCTTCGAGCTTGATCTGCTTTCTAATGCTGCTCTCTTGAATAAACTATTTTTCAAGAAAGATGGCATGTCGACTCATAATCACGTTGTGATCTTCTAGAATGTAGAAATAATATCCTAATGACTCTTTAGGATATCCTATAAATTGAGCTCTGAAGGACCTAAAGTCTAACTTGTCCGCTTGTTGTCTTTTGACATGAGCCGGACAATCCCAAATTCTGAGATGACTCAGACTTGGTTTCTTATCATGCCATATCTCATATGGTGTGGTAGAATAATTTTAGAAGGAACCTTATTCAGTAAGCATATTGCAGTTAACAAACAGTATCTCCAAAAAAAATCAGGAAGATTTATGAAGCTCATCATGGATCGGACCATATCTAATAGAGTCTGGTTTATCCGTTCTGAGACTCCGTTGAGTTAAGGTGTTCTAGGTGGAGTCCATTGAGAGATTATGCCATTTTTCTTGAGATAGTCCAAGAATTCCCGACTAAGGTATTCACCTCCTCAATCTGATCAAAGAATCTTAGTGGGTTTTTCAGTTTGCTTTTCTACTTCATGTCTGAATTTCTTGAACTTTTCAAAGGCTTCAGACTTGTGTCTCATAAGATACACATACCCATACCTAGATAAATCATCGATAAAGGTCATGAAGTAGACAAAGTTGCCTCTAGTCGGCACATCAAATGGACCGTACACATCTGTATGTACTAGGGCAAGGAGGTTCATGGCCCTTTCCCCATGTCCTACAAAAGGAAGCTTAGTTATTTTGCCATAAAGACAAGATTCACAAATTGGATATGATTCGAAAGTCAGCAGACTCAATAGCCCAATTTTCTTCAATTTGTTAACCCTATCTTCTGCTATATGACCTAATCTTAGGTGCCATAGATACCTATCATTTGGACTATCCCTAGTTCATTTTGATTTTATGGCATTCATATTTTGCTCGACATTAAAAATAGATACATCAACATGTAACTGATAAAGATCATTAATAAGAAAACCACTTACAATTTTATTTCTTTTATAAAGAATATTACAATGGTCCTTAAGAAAACTAATTACATAGTCTTCTAATGCAAGGCAAGAAACAGAAATCAAATTCTTGCTTGTTGTAGGTACATAATAACAATCTTTTAATACTAAGTCTAAACCAGATGGTAGTCAAAGAGGGTATGTTTTCATGACCATGACAGCAACTCTTGCTCCATTTTCAATGCATAGGATCATCTCACCATCCCTCAGCCTTCTGTTATCCTCAAGACCCTACATGGAAGTGCACAAGTGAGCACTAGAACCAGAGTCAAGCACCCAACTAGATGCAGAAGAAATCATAAGGTTAGACTCAATGACGAGCATACCTCCAGAAGGACCTACCTCCATATTCTTTAGGGTGGCCAGGTATGTAGGGTAGTTCTACTTCTAGTGACCGTTGTTGTTGCAATAAAAATACTTTCTTTTGTCAGCGGCCTTCTTCAGCTCTACCTTTTTCTTTTTTTCTCCTTCCATCTTTTGCTTTTTCGCAGACTTCTTCTTCTTTTCAAAAGACTCTCTTGGAAGAAGTCCGTTCCATAGCAAGCACTAAGCCTTTAGAACCTTTCATGGAAAGCTCAGCGGTAACCAACATGTTCATAAGTTCGGCTAGAGAATTTTGAAGTTTATGCATATGGTAGTTCATGATGAACTACCCATACGCATCAGTCAAGAATTGTAGAATTATATCATTCTGCAGATCCAAGTTCAACCTCTCTGAGCTTCTTAAGCTCTTCCAAATCCTTGATCATCATCAGACAATGATCTTGGACTAACTGTCCATCACGTATCTTAGCCTTGAACAGTCATTTAGTGACTTAATACTTGGCTGCGTGACTCTGTTCACCAAACATCTTCTGTAGGTGAGCCAACATTTAGCGAGCAATCCTGATATCTTCATTAATGGCATTGAAGTTCATCAAACATCGAGCCCAACATGTAGTATCTGGCCTTATTATCATCGTCTATCCATTTATCCAGAGATGCTCTCTGCTCAACGGATGGATGAGCTGGTAAGGTGGGAGGATCCTGGTCCAATACATGAGTTAACTTCTCGAAACCCAAAATGATTTTGAAGTTCTGGAGCCAATCCTTGTAATTTGGTTCGGTCAGTCTATGGGTGTCCAGGATTCGTGCTAATGGATTGGATTCAGACATTTTCCTATAGAGAGTCAAAGTTTCTAGTTAGATATTATAATTAAGACTTAACCAATTTATTTAGAGATTTTATTTTTAAACAAATTAGCTTCCACTATTTTCTCGGATCCCTATACTTCCTCTGTAGAGATGCGAAAATCTTCATGATTACTGATTTCTAGTGGATGGTGCGGTCCCACCAACTGACTCATCACCTCACCTAACAGTTATTGATGATGGATTAGCCAATGAGTGAACAACTCTTGTTCAATAATTCTCTAATCATGATGCACCCAAACTTGGTCTCTAATTCATGAATCTCACCATGTTCGAAATATTGATCCACTCCTTAGTTAAGTCAGACCCACCATTTGCATAGATTGGATTTCTAATTGAGTCTCTCACCGTATCCAAAATATTGAGCCCAATCCATCCTCCAGCCCTGTAGCATCCAATGCCTAATAGACATGGTTGCATCTTTTCAGTGCAACTGAGCCACTGTAACCAGTCGAGAACAATCAACCCCGGGAAGGGCCCGCACATCTACAATGGTGGAAGATCTTAGACTTAATCTTTTCTTAGGAAGATTTGATTTAGGTCTCATTAAACTAGACTTGACATAGTCATAACCATTATGACTAACCTAGTGGCATGGGTTAGCTCGGATTATTGACCACCTCAGATCAGAACTGAGTCAACAAACATGGCCAGGTAAGTGAGATCGGTGGAAGGGATATGCCATTAACTCGATAAGAATGCATTCGAGTCGAGTAGCTCCCAATTAAAAAAATCAGTCGGTCGTATCTGCCAAACTTACCTTAGACACCAAATTATTGAGCCTAGAATCAATTCAGATTGGCCTACAATCTAGACTCTAACCACTGAGCCTAATTAGGTCTTAGCTTGATCGATCACTCATGTGACTCGATCTTGACCCAAACTTAATCCTATTAGGTTGGTCAATTTAAGCACTGTTGATCCCATCTAACCAACTCTTGATTCGATTTGATCAACCACTAGACCTGATTGAGCTACCCAAGCCCGAACCCAATTTTATGAACATATCTTAGATCTGAAAATTCTCAATTTTAGACCTAATATATTTTATAATCTTAATTCTCAATTAAGTTTAGGGTTCATAAACAAAACATGTAAATAAGATCCTAGGATTTCATGATCTAGGGTTTTATAAAAAATAAGTTTTCAATTTCTGATTAATGAACGCGTAGTACCCCTACACATCATAAGAACACTCCATCGAATGGGCGGAGAGGGTCTTTAAATCCTACTTTATTCTTATGACCAGACGGCCAAGGGGAATGTCTTAATCAGAAATATAACTAATCTACAAAACTAATTAGATCTAAGCATATATCTCATATAAGAAAATTAATCTAATTAAAATATATTTTATATACATCATATCATGTATATTTTTTAGATCTAAATTATCTCATAATTATCTAAAAAATTAAATTTAAATTTGATCACATCAAATAAAATTTAATCTAGACCCTTTTGTAGAACTATTCTACAACTAGTCTAAACATGCAACTATCATATCTCATATGAACAAATTTAATTTAATTTATTTTTTATTTTTATATCTGATTATAGTATTTATAAAATCAACAAATAATAAATAAATAGATTTAAAAATTATATTTAATCAAATAAAAATTATGATTATACTAGACTTCACATAGAACAATTCTATTCTTAGTCTTGTTATGTATCTCATACATATTAGATCTAAATTAATTAATTTTAATTTTTTAATTTTCTAATTTTAGATCTAATTATATCTCATATGATATTTAAAATGACTAATTTATCAAATTAAATTAGATCTAAATATATTTTATGAAAACCTAGCTCTGATACCAATTGAAGGAGAAAATCAGATTTTCCCGGGTCAAGTTCGTTCAAATCTGATTGGATCGAAAGGCATATTTCAAAAATTTTCTCTTAGATCAAAATTAGATCTAACATTTTTTAAATCTAATTTTATAATTTGATAAATAAAAAAATTAAGTTAAATTAAATCTAAATTAGTTTTACCTTGATATGGGTAATCCGATTACCCGTTGATAATCTGCTGATGGCCTGAGGTTCTAGATCTAGCCACGCAAGCACCTGGCCTCTATCGATATCCACTCAGGCTAAATCTAGAGATCTTCTTCTTCTTTATCATCTTGCCAAAAATTAGATCTGAATCTGATTTGGAGGATCTTTGAAACTCCTTTCGAAGATCCATTGTCATCTCTACAGTAGTGTTGCCTTCTTCCTTTCTCGTCAGCCTTTTCTTGCCTGACTCGCACTAATCTGAAGGCCAACTTTCTTAGACTTGGAGAGGAGAGAGAGGATTAGAAAGGTGGTATGGAGGAGGGAGAGGGGCAGCCTTAGGGCATGGCTAGGAGAAAGTTCTATGAAAGTTGGGCACATACAGGTCTTTATATAGACCCTGTTGCGCCACGCAGTGCCACATCACCTCGGCCAATCACATTGCTTCATGTAATCAGATCTAAATCTGATTGGTGGATGACATCATCTGATTCAATTAGATGAGAGATCCATAGATTCATCCTTAGGTGGTGCCTAAGACTGGTCAAAGTCTATAGGTGAGGGTCATCTAGTTTGAATCCAAGAAGCAACCTGGAGTTCCATCCGTATGAGACTCCAGGCATCCCTATCCATGGGTGCACACCATCCTAGGCGTGTGCCCCTTCCTTTCCAAATTCCAGTAAGGGGACAAGCCCCTATCTGCTCTCCAATAAGTGCATGACACATCGGCAAATGTCCAAGGATCAAAGGTCAACGTTTGACCAAAGTCAAAGGACAAGAATTAGCAGGTGATGGAAAATGGCAGGTGTTGTCTCAAGTTTATCTCATAAATTAAGACAATCCTTTTATGACCTAGACAAGCTCCAGTCAGACCAGGTAAAGGTACCTGAGTCAGCACAAACTAATATGGCTCGGTCGAGATAACTTTTAATGATAGAAAAAGGAGAATGTTAGGCTCAATCGTGTGCTAGCATAATTTTCTTGAACCTAATTGAATCTAATTCAAATTGAACTGGGTTAGTCCAATTGATGATATCCAGATCCAAACCCTTATTTGTGTGATTCAGTTAGGTTCAGTTCTATATGATAATGAGATATATCGTGATCTTCATCATCAACATCATCGAAACTCCTTTCGATGGATCAGAACTCTTTTGATTCAGACAACTAGAATGATTGATCATCTAAATCATTCTAATTGCTCCCAAAATCCACCAATGATACCTAGCAGTATATGGTGGCAACCCATCAGAGCTAAAAATGCGAACCTCTTGGTGCAGCTACCTTGTGTGATTAAGTTCTTCTATCTTGAGCCCCGATCAGATTAGGGTTAAGGTGAACTCGTCAAACCCTAGTTTCTGTCATATGATGTAATCATTCGATTCAAGTCCGATGTGAAAACCTTAAATAGAAACTCTTTCTATTATTTCACTCTCTGCCATGGCCATGGGCTTATGGACTTGATTCTCATGATCATCATAGGGCTGCTCCTCATCCACCGAGGTAGATAGATTCCATCTTGATGCAATCCAGTTCCTACAATGAACATGCTATAGCCAACATACACCTCAGGATTTTGAATGGCTAGGAGACCGAGTTATGGTGTAGTCAAACTATAACACCCTCAAGGTGAACTGCCGATGCACCTCAGGTCAAAGAACCAGACACACCACTGCAGCATCGAGTCAGTCATTGATGAGAAGGTAGACTTCCTAATGACTACTCGAGGTGGTCACGCTCAGTGCCCTCATTCTCTAACGAGTACCTGTACTCTCGCTCCGAGTGTCTCCACACCGTAGACTCAAGACTCATCTACTAAAGAGAAGTGATTATACACCAACCTTCCGGATCAATCACCATCCTCATGATGATCCTATGGTCGGGAGCATTTTATGAGTTAATAATGATTATTCTTGTTTTAAATTTTCAACTCTTGAAAATAAGAATTATCATTACCATTAACTCAAGGAATGTATCACAGACACTAAATACACATATGTGATAGAAAATAACCCATTTTATTATTTATAGTCAAAATTATAATTTTATCCTTAGAAGTGTATTTCAAGTGTCAGCCAATTCTAGCTTCTAGAGCACATATATCTAATAGATAAAGATCTTTTAGAAGTTAGATAGATACTCCTACACGTTTTGGCCTTCATCCATCCATAGCTGATAGAACTACCTCCAAAGAAATAGCATATTGGTGAGCGACTTTGCCATGTACAACTCCTCGAGCTTCGATCACAATGCCATTAAAAAAAACTCATCAAGTACATGGATCACCATATCATCCGCTAGATACAAGCAGATTGTGTTTACCATCTGTATTTGGATCCTCTTCCAATCCTTCACCTCCATGGTAGCTGGCATCTCATCATTCAAGAGAGCATTGATTAACCCATATTGGATGAGGACATCCTTTACTCTTGCTTGCCATAAGGAGAAATTGCCCTTCCCATCAAACCTATTGATCTCCACCTTGATTGCACTTGTCTTCTTCATATTCTTCAATCTCTATCCACTATTGCAATCTGCACTTTGGTACCGTCTAGCTCTAATACCAATCTATTGGAATATCAGCTACTCTGATATCACTTGTTAAGGATCTAATATCGACGTATTACGATAGAAAAAAAGAAAAAAATAAAATAAGAAAATAATCAAGTATATGGATCAGCCCAAAAGCTCGCCTCTATAAGGCATACAAAGTTTCACTATAAGAGAGAAAACCAAACAATACAAGAGAAACTTATCACTCAACTCTTATACAAGAATCTCTCAATAAGAAGCTCCAAACTCTCATAGAAGTTCTCTAAAATCTCTTAAGAAGTCTCTCAGTACCTCTAGGACATTATCAGCTTTCTAACACAATAAACAGTTCATCAATCAGAGTTATATAGACTCTAGAAACTCAAAAATAGTGTTTTAGTTGGAAATCCAGTCCTAAATCCACTCGAGGTCAATCTTGGACCATCCGATCATGATCGGCTCCCTCCTGGGCCATTGAATCATGCATAATAGTCCTGATCAAGCTTAAATCAATTTTTGATCATCGAATCATGATTGAGAGCTCTCTTGGCCGTCAGATCATGCATAATAGTGCTCCATCATGCCAAATCAAATCTCAGCTATTCGATCATGATTGACTCAAATCAGAGTCATTCGATCATGATCGATCTATGGAACAGTATGGTGGAGCGTGAGAAATGGCCCAAAAATGGGTTGGGGATCCATGCAGGTGCCCATGAGCCGGTGGTCCATCGTGCACCGCTCTCCACCGCATCGACTGGGCACCCATGCGGCCTGCTTCCATGCGGCCCAAGCACGCTCGCATGCCTAGCCGGCCCAGTGCCACCACATGCAGCCAATTTGGGCTTCACCACCATCGTCCGACATTGGATGTGGGCCCCCTCCGATAGGCTCGAGGTCGGCTACCCCGCTTCAATTTTTTCACACATAACTTTTCCATCTAGACTCTGTTTAGATTGTTCTTGGGCTCATTAGACTCTGTTCATCATCCTAGACCTCATTCAAGGCTTATTATGAAAGAATTTGATATATTTTTTTCAACACAAAGGAAGCTGTATGGTTGCAAAAGTTTATTGGCGAACTAGAAGTGGCAGCCTCCTTAGATAGTCCAGTTATGCTTTATTATGACAGCATTGGAGCCATAGCTCAAGTGAAAAAACTGAAGGCACGTCAATACAGCAAGCATATTCTATGTTGCTACCACCTTGTATGAAAGATTATAGAATGAGGTGACGTCAACCTTCAGAAGATTGAAGGAAAGGAGAACGTAGCCAACCCATTAACTAAAACCATCAGAATCAAAGAGTTCGACAATCATAAATGGAAGATGGGTATTTGATACTGCTCTAAATGGCATTAGTCTATATGGAAATTGTTGGAAATTATATCATAAAGCCAATCATCTAGGTTATGATGGCTAAACTGAATGTAATTTATATTTAAATTATAAATAAATAAAATTATTATTCTAGCATTTCATCATATTTATGCATATTTCTATAATGTACTCTTCTATGATGAAGTCTTTAGGACTATTTATACTCAACAAAGGAGGATTTATCCTTTAGTCCTTAAACCTGATTGTGATTAAATGATACGTTGTTACCTAGGATGACAATGTTTATCGAGTGTAGGTCGTTACGTGCCATATGGATTGATTGTCCTCTTAATTAGGGAGTATGGAGATACAGATATGGCATGCAGGTGAAATATAAGGGTACATTTTACTGATCGTGATTCAACTGCGGAGCTCTCTGCTACCAAGAGTTGCTCGTGAAGGATATGAATATAAGTGTCCCTCAGATCTGAGACCACCATAGTGACTTACAAGTAACTTACTGTACTTTGGTACTGAACTATCTGAATTTTTAATTCAGTAACAGAAGGTTACTGTATGCAATCAGGCACTTGTTTAGTCAGTGTGAGTCAAGATGGAATTGACCTCTCTAAGTATTTGAGCAAGTGCATCACTGTATTTCAATTTAGCAAAACCTCAGCTGGGGTAGTCCATTCGATGAACGATGAATTTTGAAATACAATATGGATAATTTTTAGGATTGATAGTTAAACCTTAGATCGTCTTTTGAGCATCGAGGTTAAGGGGATGAATTATATAGTAACCATATGCCACAGATTCATGGATGTTGCATTGTGACTATTCGATCTATCCAGATGTCGGGTACCTTTGCTAGATGGTCATATTGATTGGTATAAAAAATTAATTTTTGTGCTACCGACTTAGGATTCGAACCTATGGGGTCACACATAATAGGAGTTCCAATTTGATCTGATGGCTGATCAAGAGTCCCAATGGTCTAGGACTCCATGGTCAAGAGTCCCACGGGACTGGGACTCTATGACCAGGAGTCCCATTAATCTAAAACTCTATGGTTAAGAATTCCACTAGACTGAGATTTTGAGTCCTACTTGTCTAGCACTCTATGATCAAGAATTTTATTAGTCTGAGACTCTATGATCATGAGTTTTATTTATTTTGGATACTTCAATCAAGAGTCTTACTGGTTTGGAACTCTTCAATCAAGAGTTTCATATAGATGGGACTCTATTGTCCAGACACCTGTCCAATCAAAACTCTAATATTATTAGAGGATTAATTAGCAATTAGATTGCTAATTAGCTTAATTTGATTGAGTGATGAGGATTCGATCAAATCTGATTGAATTTGATTCGATTGGGTTTGACTTGATTAGGTCCTTAGATGACCTAATCGCTATAGGAGATTCGATCTTGATTTAATCAGGACCTAAACCTAATTAGTTTCTAATTTGATTAAAATTTTATTGGGTTAGGCAAAGCCTAATTTGATTAGGTTTATGATGGTCTAATTAGGTCCATACTAATCGATTTGGTTGAAACCAATTTGGACAAAATTCAAAGTTAGTTTGAATTTTAAACTCTTTGCACCACCTTTGACTTTTCCACGCCCTCTCTCATGCACACCTTGGTTTTACATGAGATTTTTCATGCCCAGAATAGAATGTGTGCCCTCCCTTCTTCTCCTTTTGACTTGGTCCAAGAGTTGGATTAGGATGAATTATCTTGAATTTTGAATTCAAAGGTAATTGGTTGGAGGTTGAAACCAATCCAACCTTATCCATTCCCCATGCCTCTTATGGTTTTGTCACACTTTTTCATGGAAAAATTTTAGAGTGGGCATAGAAGGAGAGTACTTTTGCTCATCACCCACTTGGTGGGGTGCTGGAAATGGATAAAACATCCACTTGAATTTTGAATTCAAGTGGATTGTTAAAATTCAAGTGGATTGTTAAAACCTCTCAACCACTTGCTCTTATCTTATTCTATGTGCAAACATCATTGGAACACGCCCATTTAAAATGAGATTTTATCTGGACATGCATGGTTTTGCATGAAGAATCTGAGAGATGTGTGGGAGAGTTTTTGAGAGAGAGAAAACCTATTGGGGTGCAAAAATTCTAGGGTGAGAAAGGGTCAATCGCAGAAAGTCTGCGCTAGTCTCTCTTCTTCTCTTACTTATCTCATGCAATTTCAAAATGGTTTGAAATTGCATGTGATAAATTTTGTGAAAGTGTTTCATGGGAAAATTAAAGAGCTAGGCATAAGGTCATTTGAGTGAACATTCTGAGTGTCAGAAAAATCCAAAGGATTTGGGATTCTAGGGTTTCAGAAGTGTGCAAAGCCCTAGGATTAGGACATAGGGTTCGGGTGGAGAGATTGAGCATTGTGAGTGCTCAAAAATAACCAAACTTCACACACCACCTCGTCATCCTCTGAAGTTCATTTTTTGATTTTTTGAAGCATCTAAGAGATCGAAAAAAAGATTGTTGATTGGATCAACGAAGATCAATCGTCGAAGGCCCCGGTAAGGAGCTAGCACTCTGATGGAGCTAGTCAGGATCAAGAGCTCCGTATGGACCAACCATAGAGGTTGGATGATTGTGTAGCTATAGTACGATGCCAGGGCTTCTTCCTATGATTTCAAATTGCAAAGATCATATACTTGCACTCAGATATTGTATTCTAAACATAAATCAATCGGCAAATATCATTTGCTGATCGAAAGCATTAAATTTTTCTATTACATATCAACTTACCTAAATCCTAGTGTAGGGTTTATGATATGATCATAGCATGTAAAATTAATATTAGATTAATTTTTGCTTCTACTACACCCATAAAATTCAAAAAAGTTTCAAAATGCATGCTTTAAACCTTGCACGATTTCCATCAGTTTTTAGATTTGATCTTCTAAGTTTAGATCTAGAAGAAGAAGCCCTCCAGATCTGACCTGAGTGGATGCTGGTAGAGGTCGGGCATATGCACAGCTAACGTCGAAACCTCAGATGCATCAGATCATTACTGCATGGTGAACTGTTCACCCAATTAGATGATATTCGATATCACTATTCTTTTTTTTTTAGATTTAATTTCAGATCAATCTAATTGTTGGTGAGGAAATCTATGAGGATGCCGAAGGTAGCTAGAGTTGGAAAGGTGAGGCCGCCGACGAGACCTACAAAATAAAGTCCAAATCAAAAGTGGGTGGCTCTAGCAAGACCCTCGACGCTCAAGTCAGTTCTCCGATCAACTAGAATGGAGTGCTCAGAAAATAGAGAAGCAGAGTGACGGGAAGGAAGAGAGAGCTTAAAGAAAAATATATCTAGAGGATCTTTATTATAGATGGAGCATGTAATAAACTGATGGTGATAGCCATAACCATCTGGTAGTGGGCCGCTCAGGCCACGTGGAGTTTGTTATGGAGGATGAGTTATCATTTGTCGCAACTTGCAGGTAGTTAAAATCCATTTGTTGGAGTTTGGATGCGGGTTAAAGACTTCGGTATACGTAGTGAACCTACAACCAGTCGAGGTCTTTAGGGGTAATGCTTGATGACTTTAAGGAGTTCGGAAGCCTTTTGGGTCGTGTGCAAGCAAGTGCCTCCTAAATCGAGTCCCGAAGTTCTATGCTCCATCTTATGCGGGGTGGTTGTTGTGATTTGATTAGGTCCTTTTGGATGGCTCTAGCTGATAGGCATAACATGGATAAAGTAGGTCTATGACTGGCTGGAGGAAGTTCATCTTAAGAAGTGTTCGAATGGAAGAACCTCGATCGAAGAAAGCACGACTGAAAGGAGCTCGTATGAAAAGGGTGGGACCAGAGGAGTTCGTTCGGAAGGGGTGCGATCGGAGGAGTTCATCCGAAAGGGGTGCAACTTGGCCCCAAATTTGTCATCCATTTTTAGTTAAAAGACGAGGTTAGTATATCAATAGTTCTCTTTCACTGTTCAGGATCGTGTCGCTGGACTTCTATGTACTTTCAAGAGGTTCTATAGTTTGAACTTGTTGCTGAAGGGATCGATGAATTCTTAATAGGAGAGAGGCTGACAGCTAAGGACTTCGATAGGGATCATTTTACCCCCAATACTTGTTCTCCTACTCTCGAGTTCGAATTTTGAATGAAGGAAGTATAGAAAAGTTGCTGCAGCCAAAGTTTCTTGTCAACTTCCCACTCTCGGAAAATGAATTCTTTTGTCTTTTTCCGAATTAGTGCTGAATTTTAATGTCAAATGACCTGAAGGGATAAATTTTCTCGAAAACTCATCTAGCATGGAGCTCTAAATACGGCACGATAAATGCCCTGTCAGGCGTCGGAGATGGGCATGACGAGTGGGACATGCGGTAGATCGAAACTGATGGAGTACGATCTACAATCATAACCACCTCAAGCTCCACGGGATATTTAAGTTCACCTTCTTCTTCTGGGGCTTCATTTCGCCTAAGTTTGTTTCTATCCTCCTCCAGTTTTCATCTCCCTTCCGCTTGAGAGTTTTGGCTCCTTCTACAATTTTCTCCAGTCCCAGGTGCTTCCCCATTCGACTTCTATCATGTCCATCACCTCCCCACTCATCCCAATCAACCTAGGTTAGTTCCACAACCTTTCCTTTGATTGTTTCTGTGTCTTTTGTATGATGTCCTTTTAGTTTCTTCAAAGAGGTTTTGTGCCTTATTTTTCTTGATTTTCGAGGATTTCTATTTTTTTTTTCAAGGAATCCTGGTCGACTTGTTCCAGGAGTCTAGCTTACCCAACCTTGATGGATTCTAGCCCTAAGAAAATCAAGCCCACAGAAGCACCTCATCCACTTTTCATTCCTGATACCATTCCTTGCAAACTCCGTCATGAAGATCTTTCTCTAATAACAATTTTATATGGGATCCCTTTCGAATATGAACTTGAACTTCCTGGACCTAGCGACCAAGCTTGCTCCCCTCCAGTGGGTCGCTTTTATTTGTATATAAAAGCTCTTCATGCCGGGCTAAGACTTCCTTTTCCTCTTTTTGTGATCGCTCTTTTCCACTTTTTAAATATTTTTCTTGCTTTCGTGGTCCCAAATTCTTTTAGATTTATCATAGATTTTCTTTTCCTCTGTATTTCAGCCAAAGTTCGCCCGATTATCTCCTTATTCTACAATTATTACACCTTCAAGCACCATCCAACCACTAAGGATTGGTGGTACATGTCCCCTCAGGCTAGCAAGAAGAGGTTGCTTAAAGGTGCCCCCTCTTTTATTCATGATTGAAAAGGAAAGTTCTTCTTTGTCTCCTGTCCATCTCTCAATTTAGGACATTCTCCTTGAGGATGGCTGAGGGATTTGATTCATCAGGCTCCAAGCTTGAAAAGAAACGATCTTGATTCTGCTAACAAGCTTAGGAATTATCGAGCCCCCCTTTTGCCCAAACTTCTAGAAGGCTGGACCTAATTCAATATGGGCTTCAGTCTTCTTAATCCAAATGGTACACTTTTTGATTTCACAAGTTATTTCTGATTCTCCTTTTAATTTTAGATCTTTCTTTATTGCAGAAATGGATGCGGTCATACTTCAGTAGTTGTCTAAGGGTCTTCAAGCTCACAAAAGAAAGGGTGCCGCACCCGCGCCTTCAAAAAAAATGAGGGTTGGTGCCTCAAGCTCCACCGCACCTGCTAATGTTGTCATTGCCATCGAAATCACGATCGCCTTCAAGGCCGTGGCTCTTCCGACCTCCCCAAGCTCTTTGGATGAAGTCCCCATCTTGGAACACCCTACTGAGAGGGTGATGGAGGTGGAGAAGAAGAAGAAGGAGAAAAAGAAACTGGCTACCGTGAAAATCCAGCACAGGATCGCCGCCAGGGGATCTAACAATTCCGATGAGGACCTGGGGGAGAACCCCTTCAACAATAAAGATATCATTAAGAAGTTGGTCAATGGGTGCACCCTGCCCAAAGTTGTAGACAGGATTGTTGAGGTCGACCTCGAGCAGCGCACCTAGGATTCTTTGGGGTCTTTCTTTGAGGAAAGTTGACCCATCTCTCTTTTCCCTTCATCCCTTCATTCTTGTCCATTACCTTTTTGTTGATACAAGTTGCTTGATCGCTTTTTTTATGGATAGGACACTAGTTGATCGCCAATATCAAGGTGATAAACTGCATGAAGTTGGAGGCCGTGAAAGCTGAAGAAGATCATCAAATCGAAGTCACATGCCTTCTTGAGGATAAAGCTGAGGTCGATCGTCTCCTCAAAGAAAGATCGGCCAAGCTTGAAGGCCTCTGACAGACTGCACGAGAGGCCGAACAGGCTTTAGTGAGGATGAAGGAGGAGTTGGCCCTCGAGATTGAAAAGGAGAGAAAGATGGAAGCTGAAATGGTAGAGAAGGAGCAGCGAACTTTGGATCGGATTGTAGAGGCTAAGGTTCAGGCCGTAGAGGAGTTCAAGATCTCCTCTAAGATGAGGGACTTGAATGTCGAGTTCGGCCAAGAGGCCTTCATCAAGGATTCGAGCTTTGCAAAAGTAGGATAGCCAACAAGTTCCTGGAGCTCGACCTCAGCTTCCTTGCGAAAGGGGCTTCTGATGAAGAAGTGGGACCATCTATTGTTGCTACCGACCTTACCCCCACCGAGCCTGCCATTGAAGAGTCGAAGCCAATCGACACTATATCAAACTCCTCAACTGCTCTGCTAGAGGTCTGAGACCTCTTTAATTTATATTTTTCTTTTTCATTTATTTCCTTTCATGTACTTTAAAAATATTTTGATCAATGAACACAAGTTTATTTTGATAGTGAATTTCTTTTTTTGCGAAATCTATGTTATAATATTTTCATGCTCTAAGTGCAGTCTTCTATTGAAGCCGACCTCCTATCTCAGGGTATTTTCCTGAAGGCCCATATAAAGAGCCCAAGAAGGAAGGTTCATCATCTTAAGAAAAAGTTGGAGGAGATTAAAGACGAGCATAAAAAATTAAAGAAGAACTATGTCGATGCCATTGTTGAAATTAATCACTTGCGTCAATCATCCAGACAACTATTCAAAGAATATAATACCAAGAAGATCCACCTGAATGAAGAGCTCGAGGAGGTCAAGAAGCGAGCAAGTGAGAAGTTCTAGACTTTAATAGCCAAAGCTTGCTCCCTTGAAGTAGAACTCAATGCGGCAAAGAAAAAAATTTGATTATTGGAGGGAAGCTCGGCATGGTCTACCAGCCAAGAGGAGTCTGGCTGGGGTTTGTCCAAAAGATTCTCAGAACTTCAAAATCAACTTTACACCACCAAAACTTCATACAAGAGTTACGGGCTCGACTGGAGTGATGAAATTACCAGTCTCCAACAGCAACTTCAAAAGGTGGATGGGAAGATGGTCTTAAAAGGCAATTGATGGAGAGGGTGGAGGCTAGCTCAATCAAAGAATCAGATGAACTTCTTTCCTTAAGGAATTCTTTGGAGATCCTGTCAGGGACATATGCAAAAGAATAGACCAAGCTTCAATAGCTGAAGATCCAATTGACTTAAAAGCAACAAACTGTTAAAGATGAAGAGGCCGAGTCAGAAGTCCTAAGGAGACAGCTGTGGGAATCCAAAGATAACTATTAGTGAGCTAATAAATTATTTATAGAGAGTCTGCTGAAAAGAAAAGAACTTGAAGAAGAGATCACTAGCTTGAGGCAATCTTTGACGATGGCAGGGATCAGCAGTTCGAGGTTCGAAGAATCTAGTCCTTAGGACTTCATCTATTTTACCATTTTGTATATGGTCTTGCAGATCTTTATTTTGTAATGAACTTCAACTTTAATAAAATGATGTTTTCTTCAGTTGTCTTTTTGTCTTGCATGAATTTAATGTCTGCTATTTTTTTCATTTTTTTTACCTCATCTTTTAACGAAATGACCATCGAAAAATGCCTTCTTCTTGTCTTAAATAACCATAGGTCTTTATCCACATTAGGATGAGGCTACCCTCTTATTCCTAGCATGGTTGGCATTTTTTCTTATCAAGATGAGGTCCTTAACCTATTCCTGATAAGGTCTCTAGGGCACTAGAGGGCCATCGAAAGGGCTTCTCTCCTCGTTCCATCTTAAATAATCGAAGGTCTTTATCTGTGTTAGGATGAGATTCTCCTCCTATTCTTGATATGGTCAGTCTTTACCTTATCCTCTTGTCAGGACGAGGTCCTCCTCCTGTTCCTCATTAGGTTGGCCTTTATCTTTGTTAGGACGAGGTCCTCCTCCTATCCTTAACAAAATTATTAGGATACAAAAGAAACCATTGAAAGAGCCTCTTTCCTCCATCTGTCTTAAATAATCGGAGATCTTTATCCATGTTAGCATGAGGTTCTCCTCCTATTCCTGACATGGTTAGTCTTTACCTTGTCTTCCTGTCAGGTCGAGGTCCTCCTTCTACTCCTAATGAAGTTGGCCTTTACCTTTGTTAGGGCAAGATCCTCAGTAGAGAGTTTCAGGGAGAGCCTCAAGGCTGAGAGAGGCTCGACAGTGCAGCAGCTAAGGAAGGTATCTCGATAGAGAGTATCAGGAGGCATCTCAGGAAGATCAAAAGTAGGTCTCAAGGAAAGCCAGGGAGTTTCAGGAATCTCTTGATAAGATAGATGGGTCTGAGCTCAGGATAAGATTTGAGTTGCAATTCCTCCAGGCATAATTGAAGTGATGGCTGGTGCAAAGACAGAAGAGGAGAAGGCTAGGATGGAATTTTCTAGGATTCAACTATTGATTTTAAAGAGTAGGATGAGCTCTTAGGTTTTAGAGTGCCCACGGGTTATGGAGGTATCTGAGATGGCTTCGGAGGGATCCATGGAGTGCGGAGGATCCGAAGGGGCAGCGATGGTGTTTGAGTGCAGCGGTAGGCTCAGTAGTGCAGTGTTGAGTCATTGACCTCGAGGGACTCTATTACAGAGTCAGCTTCTACGGCAATAGGGAGACTTTGATTTTAGATGGAGCACCAGACAAAGGTGGCTTCATAAGTGGAGAGAGTTCTAATACGAGTTCAAAGTGGAGGAGCGTAGGAGGACCAATATCTTAGTACCAACATCAGAGATGTACAATTTCAGATGGAGCAGCACGTGCAGGAAAGACCAGTGAAGTTCTGAAAAGATCATGTTAGGATATGTAGTTAGTGCCGGTACAGGAATGCTGCGGGAACTCAAGAAAAGTCCAAGATAATTGATGCAGATGCCAAGCAGAAGAGTTCCTATAATTCCAGGATGATGCGAAGAAGCAAGCTAAGGTCATCAGCGGTGGAGGTGGTCATCCCAAAGGCCTCAAGGATGCACGATAGTTGAAGAGGATTGGCCAAGGCAGTGTTTGCATAAGAGGTTGTTAAGGTGCGCAGTGACAGCGGGATCGTGCAGGAGAATATTACCAAATTTGCCAAGGCTTGGGGCACCAAATTGGAGATTGTAGGATCTGGTGTGGTGCTCCCAAGCCTTGGGGGCCACAGAAGAAGTCAGGGTGTTGGCTCCGGAAGACTAGGATGGGTGTGGTCCTAGGGCTAGGACAAGAATTATCCTAGGGTGAAGGCGACGTGTTATCCTGCACAAGCTCGAGATTCAGGTATGAAGACCTTAAGGAGCTTGGTAGGTGCTTTGGAGATCGGGGACATAAGGTGGAACAAAGGACAAAAGCTAGAAAAAAAATCAACCAAGACAAAGACTGATACACATGTGGGCTGGCTTGGATACGTAGTTGAGCCAGCTCGGGCTGAGACCAAGCAGACTTGGGGTGCAGTTGAGCCGGCTATCTCAAGAAGATAGAAAATAGGATTTGGATGATACGCAGTCAAGCCAGCTTGGCTCCTAACAGAGTCGGCTCAACGGTGGTGAATAGAACTAGACGAGGTTTTCTATTTGGGGTCTTAAGGATTGGTCCAATAAGATCTTAAGGATGGCTAACACATGTATGGGTCGGATTTAGATCCAGAGAATGAGAACATGGGAGACATGGGTGTACATGAGCTCGATGAGTATTTTCATGTATTAGGATAGCCAAAAAAGTTTTTGGTCAGGCCTAATAACTATATATAAATACATAAGTTATATTAGAATTTTATAACATGGATTAAAATATAGATTTTTTCTTCGTCAATCTCTCTTCTCTCTTCTCTCTAGAGTTTCCACCCCAAGGGGGCGCCTCCCTCAAGTCCAAGAAGGGAGGCGCCCCATCACAGATCTAAATTGGTGGATCAATGGTTTGCTGTCCTTAGAGAATATCAAAGTTCTCCTCAAATCCATGCTAAAGATTAGGGATTTCCACTGCATGTGGTATCAGAGATAGGTGATGCCATGGTGATGTTACAACAATTGGTATCAGAGTGATATCGAATTCCAACAACTGGTATTAGAGCGATACCATGTTATAATAATTTGTATCAAAGCCTAGTTCAGAGCCTGATGGTGCATGGAAGCAAAGGATGTGAGCTCAAAACTGGCACTCCCAAGTCTTGAAAATATGAGAAGGCAGGTCATGAAAAGATGGAAGCAAGTCGAAAGAGAAATCAGCCCAGATAGCAAAGTTTAGAAATTGAGCTGACTCATCTTGAGACTAAGCCGGCTAAGTCGAAAACTGGGCCGGCTCAATCCAGGATTGGGTCAACTATGTCTCAGAGAAAAATTCTGATAGAAAGTAGCATTTTCGAACTGTTGGCATGGTATACAACTGGGTTGGCTCAGTCTGCTCAGTCTAGGATTAGGTCAACTATATCTCAGAAAAAAATTTAGACAGAAAATAGCATTTTTGGAAGACTGAGCCAGCACAGTCGCAAGTTAGCCGGCTCAATCAGAAACTAGGTCGGCTCAGTTTTTGCAGGTTTATTTTATGTACATGGGATCTTTGGATTTTAGGGAGTTTGTCTATGAGATTGGAGCTTGATCCTTTTGTAAAGTATAAATACTGAAAATAGATCAAGGTTGTATATGATGCTGAATTTATTGAATAAAGCTCTTTTCTTCCGAAAAACTCTTGTGCTCTCTTTCTCTCTTTTTTTTAATCCATTAATTTGCTTCCGCGTTGATCCTAGGAGATTGTTCCTTGTTGCTTGGCTAATCACCAGTGGCCACACCAGTCTGAGAGATGATAGTTTATCCCAACAAATTGGTATCAGAGCGGTGTTGCATAGAAGAAAGGAAGACACCTAGGATTACTACATCCAGGATCTATTGTACCAGGTTTTACCCAAAATCTTTTTGTTTCTTCATTGTTTGTCTCTAGATTAAGGTGGAGATTGGTTATACGGAGGGATGGTGATACAAACGGTTGAAAAGAGGATCTAGGGTATTTAGATCTTCTTTGAAGAATAGTATTACTGGTGTGTGTGATCTAAGAAGGGTGTTAGGGATCTATTTTTGACTTATTTGAAGTCATGGGATCAAGTAGATTTAAGATGGATTTTGAGAAGTTTGATGGCAAGGAAAACTTTATCCTATGGCAGCAAAGGGTAAAGGACTTATTGGTTTAGCAAAGGATTTACAAGATCTTGACAAGAGAAAGACCGAAAAAGTCAGTGCTGAGGATTGGGAAGAGTTGGAGGAAATTGCTTTCAGTACAATCTGGATGTGCTTGGTCGTTCAGGTTTTGCCCGAGGTTTGCACAGAGACTACAGCAAAAGGGCTTTGGATGAGATTGGAGAACACATACATGGAAAAGAACATGATGAATAAGCTATGGTTGAAGAAATAGCTATATAGTCTAAGGATGTCCGAAGGCGGAGATCTTGTTGCACATATCCAAAAGTTCAATCAGGTGTGTTCTGAGGTGATGAGTTTGGATGTGAAGATCGATGAGGAGAATCGGGCATTACTGCTATCATGTTCTCTCCCAGGTTCGTATGATGGTCTCATAATAATTTTAGTTTATGGGAAGAAGATCCTAAACTATGAAGAGGTTGTTGGTATGCTCAGATCAAATGAGTAAAGGAAGAAGATCTGCAAGGGAGATCCTAAGTCTGAGATCTTGGCTGTGAATGAAAGGCAGGAAAGATCAAAGGAGAAGGCAAGAGAAAAATCTAAGGATAGGTCGAAGTCTTGGGATCAGAGAAAAACATTGAAATGTTATAAATGTCATCAGCCTGGACACCTAAGGAGAGATTGTCTCCTTTTGAGATTAGAAAAAAGGAAGGCCAGTAAAGAAGATGATATAGCTTCTGTGAGTAGTGGAGAAGACATGTTAGTTGTATCAAATAGATCCACAAAGTATGATACTATGTGGATATTGGATTCAGCATGCTTGCACCACTATACTTTTTATCGAAAGTGATTTGCTACCTACCAGAAGACCGATGGTGGAAGTGTCAGTCTTGGAGATGATCATCCATGCAAAATAGCTGGAGTTGGCTCTATCAAGATGAGGATGTACGATGAGATTATTCATATATTATCAAATATCAGGCATGTACCAGAGTTGAAAAAGAATTTGATTTCTTTGGGCTACTTGAAGGAGCAAGATTATGCTTTTAGTAGTCAGGCTAGGAGTGGATGTCTGAAAATTTTCAAAAAAGTTTTGGTGGTGATAAGAGGTAGAAGACTAAGCAACAATCTTTACAGAATGGAAGGCTCAATGGTGAATGATAGTGCAGAGGTGCCAACAGTGGCACAGGAGGAGCAGATTTTATATCAGCTGTAGCACTATCGAATGGGTCATATGAGTGATCGTGGGCTCACTAAACTTAGCAGAAGAGGTATGGTCCCAGCCCTGAAAGAGGGTGCAGATTTATGTAAGCCGTGTATCTTTGACAAACAACATAGGATAAAGTTTGTCAGAAGTACCAAGCGTAGTGAAGGAGTGCTAGATTTAGTGCACTCGAATGTGTGGGGACCAGCTCCTGTATCAGCTAGAGGTGGGGCAAGATATTTTATCATTTTCATTGATGATTTCTCAAGGAAGGTGTGAGTTTATCTACTTAGAGAAAAATCAAAGGTGTTTGCCTAGTTCAGAGCCTAGAGAGCTAAAGTAGAGAAGGAGTCAAGGAGATAGGTGAAGTGTCTGAGGTCGGACAATGGAGGGGAGTATACTAGTCTGAAGTTCAGGAGGTACTGTGAGGAAAATGGCATCAAATGCCATTACACGGTGAAGATGACTCTCCAGCAGAATGGTATCGTAGAGAGAAGGAATCGGACATTGATCGAGAAGGCACGGAGTTTGAGGCTGCAGACATCATTACCAAAATCTTTTTGGGATGACGCCTTAACTATTTCTTGTGAACAGGTCTCCACATCGTAAGATGAATGGACACATTCCAGAGGAGGTCTGAAGTGAGAAGAAGGTAGAGTTTGGCTACCTGAAGGTCTTTGGTTGTCCGGCCTATGTGCATGTGGAGGCAACCGAGATGAGCAAATTGGATCCAAAATCTTGAAAGATGACATTCATAGGATATCCATAAGAAGTCAAGGGATACCTGCTATGGGACTCTCAAGCATAGAAGTCAGTGATCAGTAAAAACGTTATTTTTTATGAGAAGAGCATCTTGAGGAGGTCTGGGATAGATGGAACTGGAAAGACAAAGGAAAACAATAGTGGCCAGTCTGAGATAGATGACATGTAGTCCGAATCCATGTATAGGAGTGTTCCTATTGAGGTGGAGCTGAGTAGGAGAAAAGATACTCAGATGGAAGATCAGCATGAAGTGCCAGCAGTTCAGATGGATATGCAGGATCAGCCACAGACATCAAGCAGAGATGTGCTAGTGAGAGTGGCCTTGCACAAACCCCAGTATACTATCAGGTGACCAGTTAGATATGACATTGATGAGGTTATCTCCTATGCTCTCATCACTACTAATGGAGATCTAAAAAATTATGCAGAGGCTATGGAGAGTGAGGATCATGATTCATAGATGTAGGCCATGATGGAGGAGATGGAATCACTTGAAAAGAATCAGATATGGTAGCTGGTGGATCTTCCAGAAGATGCTCGACCTATTGGCTCAAAGTGGGTGTTCACAAAGAAAGAGGCTCCTTCAGAATAAGATGGAGTTAGATTCAAACCAAGACTAGTAGCAAAAGGATATTCATAAAGAAAAGAGATTGCCTACACAAAAATTTTCTCTTCTATGGTGCATCATACATCTATTCGGATTTTGCTGTCACTGGTGGCACAGTACAACATGGAGTTGGAACAGATGGATGTGAAGATGGCCTTCCTTCATGGCATATTGGAGGAAAGGATCTACATGAAGCAGCCAGATAGTTTCATGGAGATTGGATAGGAAGAAAAGGTGTGTTTACTCAGAAGGTTTTTGTATGGCTTGAAACAGTTCCCTCATCAGTGGTATAGAAGATTTGATAGTTTTATTTTGAGCCTGAGTTTTAATAGATATAAAATGATTGCTGCGTCTACGTCAAGGATGTAAATGAGAAAGATGCTTTGTACCTACTACTATATGTAGATGATATGCTTATAGCAAGTAGAAGCATGGAAGTTGTGGAAAGGCTGAAAAGGGCATTATTATCTGAGTTTGAGATGAAGGATCTAGGTCTAGCTAAGAAAATCTTTAGAATGAAGATTTGCAAAGATAGGTGCAAAGGAGTGCTCCATTTATCACAAAAAAGATATATCCAGAAAGTTCTAGAGAGATTTGGAATGGAGAAGGCCAAATCTGCAAAGACACCATTATCGAGCCATATATCTCTCTCCAAGTTACAAAACCTCCAGTCAAAAGAGGAGAGAGAATACATGGAAAGAGTTTCTTATGCAAATGTTATAGGTAGTATGATATACATTATGGTGTGCTGTAGACCAGATATAGCACATGTAGTGAGCACGGTTAGTAGATACATGGCTAACCCTGGGAAGGAACACTGAAAAGCATTGAAATGGATATTGCAATATCTGTATGGAACAAAAAATTATGGTTTGGTGTTTGGTGGACAGCCAGGAGGATTTGAAGATGGAGGTTTGAGTCCTCTGGAAGGATTTGTAGATGCGAATTATACAAAAAATCTTGATACAAGGAGGTCTACTACTGGATACCTCTTCTGTGTATATGGTGGACCGATGTCTTGGAGATCAAATCTTCAGTCAATTACGATCTTATCTTCCACAGAGGTTGAGTATATTGGAATAACAAAGGCTGCAAAGGAAGCCCTTTAGCTTAGGAGGTTGATTATTGAGTTGGAGATGGAGTAAAGCAAGGTTACACTATTTAGTGATAGTCGGAGTGCTCTACTGTTGGTATAGAATTCAGTCTATCATGCACGCACAAAACATATAGATGTAAGGTACCATAGAATCAGAGAGCTAGTGGAGGAAAGTGAAGTGAAACTGATGAAGGTCCGTACTAAGGAGAATCAGTCTGATGCACTCACGAAGGTACTTTCTAGAGACAGCTTTCAGATGTGTGTGGCAAGGATGGATTTGCTGAGAAGAGATGAGTTCACAAGAACTTAGAAGCACCAAGATGGAGAATGTGAGCTTAAAAGTGGCGCTCCCAAGTCTTGAAAACATGAGAAGATAGGTCATGAGGAGACGAAAGCAAGCTAGAAGAGAAATTGACCCGGATAGCAAAGTTCAGAAACTGAGTCGGTTCACCCTGAGATTGAGCTGACTAAGCTGAAAATGAGGCCAGCTCAATCCAGGACTGGGTTGGCTATGTCTCAGAGAAAAATTCAGATAGAAAGCAATATTTTTGGGCTATTGGCATAATATACAACTGGGTCGGCTCGGTCTGTCCAAGATTGGCTGTCTTTGAGAAAAATTCAGATAGAAAGCAGCATTTTCGGGCTATTGGCATGGTACACAACTGGATTGACTCAGTCTCAGACTGAGCCGATCCAGTCGTAGGTTAGTTGGCTCAGTTTTTGCAGGTTTGTTTTGTGCGCATGGGATGTTTGGATTTTGGAAAGATTTTCTATGAGCTTAGGGCTTGATCCTTTTGTAAAGTATAAATACTAGAAATAGGTCAAGATTGTTTATGATGCTGAATTCATTGAATAAAGCTCTTTTCTCCCAAAAAAACTCTTATGCTTTCTTTTCTCTTAAATCCATTATTTTGCTTCCGCATTGATCCTAGGAGATAGTTCCTTGTTGCTTGGCTAATCACCAATGGCCTGATAGGAAATATGTAGGATTTCATGCATAGATTTCAAAACTTTTTCGAAATATAGAGCAGCGGAAGACATAGATTAAACTATTTAATCTATAATATATATATAATTAAATTACAAATTTTTACATCAAAGATCTATAACATGTTATGATGCAAATATAAATCTGAAATTAAATTAATCATGAGTGGTATTCATCACATCAATACCTAGATCTAGAATAATTCTAGATCTAATCCAAGATCACATCTAGGTCACCAAGAGATCAGATCTCTTATCTTTGCACGGGTTGAGAACTCCACGATTGAATCCATTATTGCCTTTGGAGCCGCACATGCATCCAGTCTCTACAGATGATCCACACGAATCTGCAACACAGATTGAAGGTTCGTCGAACAAAGATCCGCTTGAAGTGCTAGCTTCTCGTGGATCCCTCCTGATGGTTAATCAAATACATATTCTTTGGATCTATTGGATACTCTAAGAGATGAAGAACATGAGAAGGAATAAGGGAGGAATCCAACCCTTGGATATCCCATAAATCAGAAATAAATACATATGAAAAAACCCTAGGAGAAGACAAATCTTCTCCTTCAGGACGTCAACGGTTGATGTCCTGAAAACATCTATTATGCTAGATTCAGAGGAGACCTCCTCTTGATTTTTTTCTACTTTTCTAGATCTCACACCCTCAGATTTTTCTCATAAAAATCTCATAAATAAAATTGAGAACAAGGGCTCTCAAGGAAATCCTAAGAGAAGACCTTCTTCTCTTCTTCTTCTCGCATCAGGATATGATCAGATCATGTCCAAAAATAATCACCATGCCCCAATACCTTGGAGCATAGATCCCATGCCCTCTTCCTCTCTCTCTCTCTCTCTTAGATCTTTATCATAAAAAAATCATAAATAAAAATAGAAAGAGAGAAACATAAAAGAAAAATATAAGAGAAGACAATCTTCTCTTACCTTGTCTCTTCAAGATATCAACCTTTGATGTCTTAATTAAGGGCTCTTCTCCATGAATCTTAATGCCACAAATCCTCCACACCTTCTCCTCCTTTTTTTCTATTTTTTTATGATTTTTCTAGGATTTTTCACGTCCTCTATGGTCAAAGAAAGAGGCATCCCCTTTATATTGCAAAACTAGGTCAAAACCTAGTCAAAGGAGGACTTCTATGGAGCGTCCAACTCTTGGATGCCCCTTCCTTGATTTTTTGCATGTGAAACAGAAAACCAATGCCCAAAAGAAAGGGAGAAAGGGTGGAAATAATATTATAGGCATGGGAAAAGTGGGCGCACAAGAGGAGGGAAAAGTTTAGGTCAAAGAGGGCTCTTCCAAGAAGGAAACTAATCCTAACAACTTCCTGCTTTGGACTAAGTCAAAATTTATTCTAAATAATCTGATATGGGGCATGGAAAACCTTTTTTTAGGCATAGGAAAATATAAAAAAAAATCTAGAATTAAAATATGGCATGAGCTTTCTTAGGTGCAAGTGAAAGAGAGAGAGAGAGAGTCCAGTCCAACTGGGACTCCTCTTGTTTGACTAGGTCAAAATTATTTTAAATCTAATTTAAATTCTATTTAAATTAGATTAAATATAACATAATTAAGGATGATCCTATTCTAACTAGAAGCTTAATTAAATTAGATTAAATTAATATTTAAATTTGATTTAAATCCTAAGTCAATCAAGTGCACCCAAGTCCTAGTCAAACAAGAAATTGTTCTTCCCTTGCAATTGGCTTATCCAATAAACCAATTAGACTTAATCTAATAAAATTCAAACCAATTTTAATTGAATCTAATTCAATTAAACTTGATCTCAGCCTGATTGCTCAATCAAATAGAGCTAATTAGCAATCTAATTGCTAATCGATCCTCCTGCAATACTTGCATTTGGTCAAACATCAATCGCATTGAATATTTGACCTTGAAATAATTCTCAATCATTGATTAACCATCCAATTAGGTTACAAGCTCTAATATGTGTGACCCCATAGGTTTGAACCTAAGCCAGTAGTACAGAAACCAATTTCTATACCAATCGAAGTTACCATCTAGCAATGATTTCCAACATTCGGATAAGTCGAATGTATGCAAAGCAACATTCTTAGAACCCTGGCCCATGGTTACCATATAATTTATCCCTATAACCAATAATGCTCAAGATAACTTCAAGTATGTTGTCAAATACTTATACAAGTCATCTCTATTGTGTCTCAAAATTTTGCAAATCCCATGACACCTCACGAGGATTATCCAAGCCTAGGTTTTGCTAAATTGAAACATAGTGAGACATTCTCTTTCTAAAGTTAATCAGGAGTGGTCAATCCCATCTTGACTCACACACCAACTCTATAAGTACTTGACTGTATCCAAAAATCTTCCATCATCTATATTAGAAATATAGGCAGTCCAGCACCAAAGTATAATGAGTTGCTCGCAAGTCATCATGACGATCTCAGATCGGAGGGATACTTATATCCATTGGCCTTAGCTAGCTATTCTTGACAGTAGAGTGCTACATTGATCACATTCAGTGCAAATGTACTCCTACATCTCACCTGGATGCAATACTAGTATTTTTACATCACTTGATTACGAGGACAACCAATGCATATGGCATACAGCAACCTACGCTCGATAAGTTATCATCCTTGTTAATAACTTATCATTTGGTCATGAACAATTTAAGAACCATTTGATAAATCCTTCTTTATCGATTGATTGTGGTTCTAAGAATTTCATCATAATTTAGGTGTTCATTTAAGGAAGATAGAACTTGAAATAGCCAAATTACTATTATTATTAGATAATTCATATACTAATTTCAATCATTTACTACTTAGATGATTGGCTTTAGGACACATTTTTCAACAACTCCCACTTGGACTAAAGCCAATCAGAATGATATCAAATATCTTATCTTCCACTTGAGTTCGTAGAACTCCTTAGTTCCAAGGCCTTAGAAAATGGGTCAATCAAGTTCTCCTTTTACATCAATCTTCTAAAGATCGACATCATCCAGATCAAATATCTAAGATGAAACCATTATAGAATATGCTAGTCCTTCGATTCTTTAGCCTGAGCTATGGCTCCAGTGCTATGATAGGACTAGACCATGGATGGAGGGTGCCACTCCCAACCAGTTAATGAACCTCAGTAACTACATAGCTTACATGGCAGCATCATATGTCATGATGTACTCTACGTCACTAACTGAATAGGCTAAAGTATCCTGCTTGGAATCTTTCCAGCAGATTTTTCCTACAATTAGGGTATGAGTCGACATTCTCTTGTTGTCATCTTGTTCTGAATGAAATCAAAACATCCATATGTTTTAAGTCAGTACTTTCATATTCGAGTCACTAGATCTTAGTATTTTTTGAATACTTAGGGATTGTCTGTACAATCCTCCAGTGACTCTTACTTGGATCAGACTGATATCTGCTCACTATCTCTAGTGAGTATACCATGTCTAATATCGTACATAAATAAATAAGATGATAGCTAAACCTTTATTCCTTGTAATGTTGGAATGCTATTCCAGATTAAAAGAATTTCATCCTCAAACATCACAAGAAATAACACTACAAAATATTTTGCCCAATAAAAAGTGCAGGGTTTGTCTTTGTTCATAACTAAGATATATGTTCAAAACGTATGTTTGAACTCTGAGATGATACTCAAATGGGCTTTATAGGTCCTTACCTTTCCATCTGCGCTACTTTGATCCAATTAAAAATCCATTCACATCCAATGAATTTTATCCCTTCAGGTGATCAACTAGTGTCCATACACTATTGATTTTCATAGACTTCAATTTGGATTAAATGGCTCCAAGCCATCTCAGAATCAAGCCACTACACTGTATTCTTATAGATGATCGGATCCTTGTTGTTCTCATCGAGCTTAACATGATCGTCATCTCGGACCTAGATACTGAAGTATCTATCCAACTAACACGGTACTCTACTAGATCTCCTTAAAAGTGACACTTTAATGGGCTCCGAATTTGATCTGATCAAATCTGATTTTGTAGGTTTATCAGATAACGTTGGTTCTTTTCTACCAATCAAACTTTTATAAGTTCGACTTGATAAGCATCAGTTCCTTCTCTAAGGAACTCCTTTCCAAAAGGAATGCCCTACTGCTGATGAACATCTTATATTTTTTAGCATAACAGAATTAACAACCCTTAAACACTTATTGAATCAAGATCCAAGTTTATCTATGTGCAAATATAGGACATAGGCTGATCAACTCCAAATCTGAAAGTGAGAGAGTCTAGGTCTACGCCCGATCCATATTCCATATGGAGTCAATGCAACAGATTAACTCGATATAAATTTTTAGAAAAAAAAATAGTCACAAGAACACAACCCTGCAACAGACAGACAAGCATACCCTATTGTGGATTGAACCATATCTAACAAAGTTCAATTTCTCCTTTTAGATGCACTGTATTCCAAAAAGGAATCCACTGGAAGAGAATCCTATTCTCTCCTAGATATGTCACAAACTCACTGGATAAGTATTTGTCTCCTCAATCTGATCGAAGAGTTTTAATACCTTATCCAGTTTATTTTTCTTTTTCATTATTGAATCATTTGAACATTTCAAATGATTCATCCCAGGTGTACCCATGCCCAAATAGGTCGTCTGTAATGAAATATTAATGTCTTCCTTTGGCACTTAAGTTCTAAATCCACATACATCACTATGTATGAGACTTAGAATTTTATCGGCTCCTTCATCTTTTTCAGTAAAAGGTTACTTTGTCATCTTTCCAAGAAGACAAAATTCACAAGCTATCAATGATTCACAATCATGGATATCGCAGTTTTCCTCTCAAGCTAACCCTGTTTATCCTGTTCTTGTCAATATGACTAAGCCTGTAATGCTAAACATAGACATCCATGACATAATCTAACTAGGGTGTGTACATTCTACTTACCTGTAGCCTTTTGCAAGAAATTGCATAAGACCACTGGTATCTAATACCCAGGTAGTAGAATTACATACAGAAAAATTTTAAGGTATTATCATATAACATCTTTAATGAGCAACTTTTGCTCTTTTCTTTTGTTCAGCCTGTTGTGGTCAAGAAAAGTAAGACAAACCTTCTTCCTATGATTCTATTTTAGACATTAGAAGTATTATGCCTGATTTGGGTTAATCTTGGACTAATTATTTTGACTAGGCTCAGAAACCCCAATACGAATTCATTCGTACTACTGAACCAATATTCAACTTTCAATACTGATTATTGAAGTTGGGTCCATAAGTCTTCACTGTCTAACAGTGATAGGAGCAATTAGGATTTAGCCTTAATAGAAAACAATGACCTATTGTATATGAATCATTTTAAGCCTAAAGATTTGGACTTTAGTCTAAAGGTTCTTCAACTATTTTATTCAAGCTGGTAGCCTCTACCTCCAATTCAAGGAATTACTTTAATTCTCTAGTAGGTACTAGAATTCATATAGACTGCACACGAGCCCAACTTTGGTTAGCCCATCCATGTACATCTAAGGATAGGTTCATAACCAATTATTTCTCCAAATAATTTTTAGTAATTTTAATTTTGCCCCAAGCCCTGATTAGTTGGCTTTGGCCTTCTCAGAAAAGGGTCCGGTTAGGTCCAACCATTAACATGACCATACTTGGTGCATCCAACCAATGAATGATCAGGCCCAACTTTGGTTGGCCAACCCAACCATCATTAGAGAGACACATCCAAGTCATCATATGATGGATGATAATTCCATTAGTCAACAAGCACCAGGCCTTTGGGCCTCCAATGATTATTGAGTTAATGGACCCATTATTAAACATCTTAATGGGAGACTATGACTCCATTATCCTCATAACTTTATCATTTTAAGGACCTAATAATTTTAGAGAATTTAAATTATTAATGATTTAAGAATAGAAAAGACATGGACCGATTTGCTCCCACTGACTTCACCAAGTCAAGTCTTCCCACTAACTTCGTAAGTTACTGATGAGGACTAGGATCAATTACGGTCCAAGGGCACCTAAATCAGTCTCACTAAATAAAATCAGTCTCATTGATTTTTTATGTGACATGGGTTAGCACGAATCAATGAGCAACCTAATCAAAAACTTGATTAACCACATTGGCCAGATAAGTGAGATCGATGGAAGGGTCTACCAAGGCTTGCCTTAGACACCATCAGAAATGGTCAGATAAGTAGGCTGCCAATTAAAAACCATCGATCTGGGATGCCAGACTTACCTTAGACACCAATTGATTTATCAATTCTAATTTGATCTGCCTAAAGATTAGGGCTCGACCACTGAGCCACGATCAGCATCCATTTGTTAGATGTATGGACTTTGATCAACTACAACTATTGAAGTGATCTATAAAAATGATCTAATTCTAATTAACTATTAATTAGATTTGATCAATTTCGTAACTATGTCCATATTTAATCAAATCTTAGGTCTAATCCAGTTAAGGATCTGATCAAAGCTAACCCATTTTTCTTTAATCCATGTATTATGAAATTATCTTAGGATCTTTAAATCACAAATCTAGATCCTAAACAATCACTTAATTCTCAATTAAGTTCAAATCTTATGGGTTTAGGTTTATGAAATCTCAAAACTAGTTTCTAATTTTATTATTTGAAACATTTTCAAATTATATTGAATCATATTCAATATATAGTTTTAGATCTGATTTATTTCATGATTTAGATCATGTCTTAGGGTTTCAAATCTAAGGTTATGTAGAAAGTAAGTTCATGATTTAATTTCTATAAAATAAATATATCATACATATATATTATAGATTCAAAAGAAAAATTACATATCAACATATGCAATAAGAGGATTAGATCTAAACATAAAATACATCATATGGATCAGATCATAAATAATTTAAAATCTAAAAATAAATCATAAATCATTTTAGATCTCACCTAACATATTTATGACTTAGATTTTTCAGATCAGCACATAGGATAACCTTTCCACTGTAAGGGGTAAACCTTATAGTAGAACAACCTTATGGCAGTATGTGCAATCCTGATATTATTTAGATCTAATCTAAATAATCTAAAATAGACCTAATATCTATTAAATTTAATATTTAAATTAGAAAATTAAATCATAAATGTTCTTAGATCTAATCTAAATAATTCATGATTTTGATTTAGATCAGCACATAGTAGGACAACCTTTTCATTATAAGGGGTCAACTTTACAATAAACAATCTTATGACAGTATGTGCGATCTTTAATTAACTTTAATTTTTAGATTTAATCTAAAGCATACATAAACATGTCATAATAGAACCTAGATGCTCTGATACCACTGATAAATATGCAGGATTTCATGCATAGATTTCAAAACTTTTTCGAAATATAGAGCAGTGGAAGACATAGATTAAACTATTTAATCTATAACATACATATAATCAAATTATAAAATCCTACATCAAGGATTTATAACATGTTATGATGCAAATATAAATCTAAAATTAAATTAATCATGAGTGGTATTGATCACATCAATACCTAGATCTAGAATAATTCTAGATCTAATCCTAGATCACATCTAGGTCACCAAAAGATCGGATCTCTTACCTTTGTGCGGGTCGAGAACTTTGTGGTTAAATCCATTATTGCCTTTGGAGCTGCACATGCATCCAACCTTTATAGGTGATCCATACGAATCTGCAACACAGATCGGAGGTTTGTCGAACGAAGATCCATTTGAAGTGCTAGCTTCTCGCGGATCCCTCCTGATGGTTAATCAAATACATGTTCTTCGGATCTTTTGGATACTCTAAGAGATGAAAAATATGAGGAGAAATAAGGAAGGAATCCAACCCTTAGATCTTCCATAAATCAAAAATAAATATATATGAAAAAATTTTAGGAGAAGATAAATCTTCTCCTTTAGGACGTCAACGGTTGATGTTCTGAAAATATCTATTATGCTAGGTTCAGAGGAGACCTTCTCCTCTAAATTTTTTTCTAATTTTTTAGATCTCACACCCTTATATTTTTCTCATAAAAATCTCATAAATAAAATTGAGAAGAAGGGCTCTCAAGAAAATCCTAAGAGAAAACTTTCTTCTCTTCTTCTTCTCACATCAGGATATGATCAGATCATGTCCAAAAATAATCACCATGCCCCAACACCTTGGAGCACAGATCTCATGCCCTCTTTCTCTCTCTATCTCATATCTTTATCATAAAAAATTATAAATAAAAATAGAAAGAGAGAAACATAAAAGAAAAATATAAGAGAAGACAATCTTTTTCTATCTTGTCTCTTCAAGATATCAACCTTTGATATCTTAATTGAGGGCTCTTCTCCATGAATCTTAATACCACAAATCCTCCATGCCTTCTCCTCCTTTTTTTCTAATTTTTTTATGATTTTTTTAGCATTTTTCACGTCCTCTATGGTCAAAGAAAGAGGCATCCCCTTTATATTGCAAAACTAGGTCAAAACCTAGTCAAAGGAGGACTTCTATGGGGCATCCAACTCTTAGATGCCCCTTCCTTGATTTTTGGCATGTGAAATAAAAAACCAATGCCCAAAAGAAAGAGAGAAAGGGTGGAAATAATATTGGAGGCATAGGGAAAGTGGATGCACAAGAGGAGGAAAGAGTTTAGGTTAAAGAGGGCTCTTCCAAGAAGGAAACTAATCCTAACAACTTCCTGCTTTTGACCAAGTCAAAATTTATTCTAAATAATCTGATATAGAGCAAGAAAAACCTTTTATTAGGTATGAAAAAATATATAAAAAAAATCTAAAATTAAAAGATGGCTTGGGCTTTCTTATGCACAAGTGAAAAAGAGAGAGTCTCAGTCCAACCGGGACTCCTCTTGTTTGATTAGATCAAAATTATTTTAAATTTAATTTAAATTTTATTTAAATTAGATTAAATATAACTCAATTAAGGATGATTCTATTTCAACTAAGAATCTAATTAAACTAGATTAAATCAAGATTTAAATCAGATTTAAATCCTAAGTCAATCAGGTGCACCTAAGTCCTAGTCAAATAAGAAATTATTCTTCTCTTGCAATTGGCTTATCCAATAAATCAATTAAATTTAATCTAATTAAATCCAAACTAATTCTAATTGATTCTAATTCAATTAGATTTGATCTCAGTTCGATTGCTCAATCAAATTAAGCTAATTAGCAATCCAATTGCTAATCGATTCTCCTGCAATACTTGCATTTGGTCAAATATCAATCGCATTGAATGTTTGACCTTGAAATGATTTTCAATCATCGATTAACTATTCGATCAAGTTACAAACTCTAATATGTATGACCCTATAGGTTCGAACCTAAGTCGGTAGTATAGAAATTAATTTCTGTACCAGTCCAAGTTATCATCTAGTAATGATTTCCGACGTTCGGATAGGTCGAATATATGCAAAGTAACATTCTTAGAACCCTAGCCTATGGTTACCATATAATTCATCCCTATGACCAATAATGCTCAAGACGACTTCGAATATGCTATCAAATACTCATACAAGTCATCTCTATTATGTCTCAAATTTTACAAATTTCATGACACCTCACGAGGATTACCTAGGCCTAGATTTTGCTAAATTGAAACACAGCGAGACATTCTCTTCCTGAAGTTAATCAGGAGTGGTCAATCCCATCTTGACTCATACACTGACTCTATAAGTACTTGACTATACCCAAAAATCTTTCATCACCTATATTAGAAATATAGGCAGTCCAGCACCAAGGTATAGTGAGTTGCTAGCAAGTCACCGTGACGATCTCAAGTCGAAGGGACACTTATATCTATTGATCTTAGCTAGCTATTCTTGACAGTAGAGTGCTACATTGGTCATGTTCAGTGTAGATGTACTCTAACATCTTACCTGGATCCCATACTAGTATCTCCACATCACTTGATTACGAGGACAACCAATGCATATGGCATACAGCGACCTACGCTCAATAAGTTATCATCCTTATTAATAACTTATCATTTGATCGTGAATAATTTAAGAACCATCCGATAAATCCTCCTTTATAGATTGATTGTGGTTCTAAGGACTTCATCATAATTTAGGAGTTCATTTAAGAAAGATAGAACTTTTATGATGAAATAGCCAAATTACTATTATTATTAGATAATTCATATACTAATTCCAATCATCTACTACTTAGATGATTGGCTTTAGGATATATTTTCCAACATGGCCATGCCGGTTTGAGAGAGAATAGTTTATCCCAACAAAGGAGAAGTCAAACAGGGTGAAATCAAGAATGTACATAAGTATTCCATGGTATGTCTCAAATCTACCTTTGTTATTGCTATTGTTTGGTCAACCGGGAGCGGGTTGAAGGTGGAGGTTGAGAGGATTAATAGAAAGAATTTTCTCAGGATGGAAGGTTTGGGTGCATGATTTTTTGATCGATCTTGATTGGAGAGACCGGGGGTGTATGATAGGTGATAGGGTTCTACAGGAAGATGGGCAGTGTCGGGCTGTTTGGTGGATGAAGAGAGATTTTTCAAGGGATAATGGTCGAAGGAAAGCTGAAGAAGCGACTATGCATCCTTTGGTTGTAGGAAGGCGGGAGAAGTAGTCAGGGATGCATTCAACGATTTGGCTAGAGTATGGATTTGCGAAGCCTTGGAGGTGATGGAGATGGATGATACAAGGAGGTCCAGCAGGTCAGTGCTGGATGATTGATCTTGGATCAGGTTTCTTCTATAGGAGCACCAGAAAGAATCATAATTCAGATAGAGGATGGGTTATGTGTAGCAAGAGAGGATCCGGATACCTATGAGGAAGCGGCATAGAGATGAGATAGGGAGCGCTGGAGTGCTGCAATAGTGCTTTTCTAGAGGCACGAGACTGAGAGAGGGTTGGTGGTGTAGTAGCCGAGGGAGGTATCTCAGTAGAGAGTATCAGGAGGCATCTCAAGAAGATCGAGAGCAGGTTATAGAGAGAGCCAGGGAGTCTCAGAAGCCTTGGGATAAGATAGGTGGGTCTAAGCTCAAGATAAGGTTTGAGCTGCAGTTCCTCCGAGTGTAACTGAAGCGATGGCTGGTACAGGGGTAGAAGAGGAGAAGGTTACGATGGAATTTCCTGAGGTTCAGCCACTGATGTTAAAGAGTTGGATGAGCTCTTAGATTTTAAAGGTGCCCATGGGTTGTGGAGGTATTTGAGATGGCTTTGGAGGGTTCCATAAAGTATAGAGGGTCTGAAGGGACAGCGATAGTATTCGAGATGCAGCGACAGGCTCAGCAATGCAGCATTGAGTGGTTGGTCTTGAGGGACTCGATTATAGAATCAGCTTCTATGGCATTAGGAGGACTTCGATTCTAGATGGAGCACCAGGCAGAGGTGGCTTCATAAGTGGAGAGAGTTCTGACATGAGTTTAGAGCGAAGGAGTGCAGAAGGATCAATATCCTAGCACCAATGCTAGAGATGCATAGTTTTAGGTAGAGCAGCACATGCGAAAAAGACTGACGAAGTTCTGAGGAGACCGTGTTAGGATATGCAGCGAGTGCCAGAACAAAAATGATATAGGATCTCAAGGAAAGTATAGGATAATTGATACAGCTGCCAAGTAGAAGGGTTCCTATAATTCCATGGTGGTGCAAAAAAGTAAGCTAAGGTCTTCAGTGGAGATGATCATCCCAAAGGCCTCAAGGGTGCACAATAGCTGAAGAGGATTGGCGAAGATAGTGTTTGCATAAGAGGCTATCAGGGTGCGCAGCAATAGCAGAATCGTGCAGAAGAATATTACCAGATTTGCCAAGGCTTGGGGCACCAAGGTGGAGATTGTAAAATCAAGTATGGTGCTCCCAAGCCTTGGGAAGCCATAAGAGGAGCCAGGGTATTGACTCCAGAAGACTAAGATGGGTGTGGTCTTAGTGTTAGATATATGTGCCCTAGAAGCCAGAATTGGCTGACACTTGTAATACACTTCTAGGGGCAAAATTATAATTTTGACTATAATTAATAAAATGGGTTATTTTCTATCACACCTGTGTATTTAGTGTCTGTGATACATCCTTTGAGTTAATGGTAATGATAATTCATATTTTCAAGAGTTGAAAATTTAAGACATGAATAATCATTATTAACTCATAAACAGCTCCCGACCATAGGATCATCACGAGGATGGTGATTGATCCGAAAGGTTGGTGTACGATCGCTTCTCTTTAGTAGATGAGTCTTGAGTCTACGGTGTGGAGACACCAGAGCGAAAGTACAGGTACTCGTTAGAGAACGAGGGCACTGATTGTGGTTCTAAGGACTTCATCATAATTTAGGAGTTCATTTAAGAAAGATAGAACTTTTATGATGAAATAGCCAAATTACTATTATTATTAGATAATTCATATACTAATTCCAATCATCTACTACTTAGATGATTGGCTTTAGGATATATTTTCCAACATGGCCATGCCGGTTTGAGAGAGAATAGTTTATCCCAACAAAGGAGAAGTCAAACAGGGTGAAATCAAGAATGTACATAAGTATTCCATGGTATGTCTCAAATCTACCTTTGTTATTGCTATTGTTTGGTCAACCGGGAGCGGGTTGAAGGTGGAGGTTGAGAGGATTAATAGAAAGGAATTTTCTCAGGATGGAAGGTTTGGGTGCATGATTTTTTGATCGATCTTGATTGGAGAGACCGGGGGTGTATGATAGGTGATAGGGTTCTACAGGAAGATGGGCAGTGTGGGGCTGTTTGGTGGATGAAGAGAGATTTTTTAAGGGATAATGGTCGAAGGAAAGCTGAAGAAGCGACTATGCATCCTTTGGTTGTAGGAAGGCGGGAGAAGTAGTCAGGGATGCATTCAACGATTTGGCCAGAGTATGGATTTGCGAAGCCTTGGAGGTGATGGAGATGGATGATACAAGGAGGTCCAGCAGGTCAGTGCTGGATGATTGATCTTGGATCAGGTTTCTTCTATAGGAGCACTAGAAAGAATCATAATTCAGATAGAGGATGGGTTATGTGTAGCAAGAGAGGATCCGGATACCTATGAGGAAGCGGCATAGAGATGAGATAGGGAGCGCTGGAGTGCTGCAATAGTGCTTTTCTAGAGGCACGAGACTGAGAGAGGGTTGGTGGTGTAGTAGCCAAGGGAGGTATCTCAGTAGAGAGTATCAGGAGGCATCTCAAGAAGATCGAGAGCAGGTTATAGAGAGAGCCAGGGAGTCTCAGAAGCCTTGGGATAAGATAGGTGGGTCTAAGCTCAAGATAAGGTTTGAGCTGCAGTTCCTCCGAGTGTAACTGAAGCGATGGCTGGTACAGGGGTAGAAGAGGAGAAGGTTACGATGGAATTTCCTGAGGTTCAGCCACTGATTTTAAAGAGTTGGATGAGCTCTTAGATTTTAAAGGTGCCCACGGGTTGTGGAGGTATTTGAGATGGCTTTGGAGGGTTCCATAGAGTATAGAGGGTCTGAAGGGACAGCGATAGTATTCGAGATGCAGCGACAGGCTCAGCAATGCAGCATTGAGTGGTTGGTCTTGAGGGACTCGATTATAGAATCAGCTTCTATGGCATTAGGAGGACTTTGATTCTAGATGGAGCACCAGGCAGAGGTGGCTTCATAAGTGGAGAGAGTTCTGACATGAGTTTAGAGCGAAGGAGTGCAGAAGGATCAATATCCTAGCACCAATGCTAGAGATGCATAGTTTTAGGTAGAGCAGCACATGCGAAAAAGACTGACGAAGTTCTGAGGAGACCGTGTTAGGATATGCAGCGAGTGCCAGAACAAAAATGATATAGGATCTCAAGGAAAGTATAGGATAATTGATACAGCTGCCAAGTAGAAGGGTTCCTATAATTCCATGGTGGTGCAAAAAAGTAAGCTAAGGTCTTCAGTGGAGATGATCATCCCAAAGGCCTCAAGGGTGCACAATAGCTGAAGAGGATTGGCGAAGATAGTGTTTGCATAAGAGGCTATCAGGGTGCGCAGCAATAGCAGAATCGTGCAGAAGAATATTACCAGATTTGCCAAGGCTTGGGGCACCAAGGTGGAGATTGTAAAATCAAGTATGGTGCTCCCAAGCCTTGGGAAGCCATAAGAGGAGCCAGGGTATTGACTCCAGAAGACTAAGATGGGTGTGGTCTTAGTGTTAGATATATGTGCCCTAGAAGCCAGAATTGGCTGACACTTGTAATACACTTCTAGGGGCAAAATTATAATTTTGACTATAATTAATAAAATGGGTTATTTTCTATCACACCTGTGTATTTAGTGTCTGTGATACATCCTTTGAGTTAATGGTAATGATAATTCATATTTTCAAGAGTTGAAAATTTAAGACATGAATAATCATTATTAACTCATAAACAACTCCCGACCATAGGATCATCACGAGGATGGTGATTGATCCGAAAGGTTGGTGTACGATCGCTTCTCTTTAGTAGATGAGTCTTGAGTCTACGGTGTGGAGACACCAGAGCGAAAGTACAGGTACTCGTTAGAGAACGAGGGCACCAATAAAAATCTAACACCGTTAGTTTTTCGAATTCACAAATAATCCAGTTGGTTTTTCGGAATCACCAACCAAAATCTACAATATCCAATTTTGGGCTTGGACGGGTCTAAACCCCATGTTTCTTTTCCCAAAAAAAATTTGTAAAGAAATCAAAAAATACAAGTAAAGTTTTAGCACAATATAAAAAATAGAGTATGAGCTCTTTTAAATTCTGAAGAACAAGCCGATAATGTACTCGATTGAAGTTTGGCTTTTCTTCAAATTGTGTTTGAGAGGATGTAGAAGATGTTGGAGAAAATTACTTTGAAGGCTCACTGAAATCTATGCATAACACTCCTCTCTTTTTTCTTTTCTTTGGATATTCAATGTTCCCCACAAAATCTAAAAGATTTTCTCTCTAAATCCCTTAATCTCTTTCTTCTATTTTTTTAATTTATTCTCCATCTTTAAATACCTTTAGAGAAGATTGGAGTGAGAGTTCTTAGCCGTTGGAAGCTCTGAAATAGCCGTTGGGATCGAAAAATAGCCATTGAAAAACTATTCGTTGAAGGCTATCCGCATAGATCAAGACATCTTAGTTTTTCATGAGACCTCTTACCAGATTTTGAGATCTTTCGATTTTTCACGAGACGTCTCGTCAGAACCGCAAGACCTCTTAAGAAATCTATGAGACCTCTCACTCTCAGATCATAGAATTTCTGTCTTCTGAGAATGAGATGTCTCGAGTTCAACTCGAAACCTCTCGAGACTGTGCCAGAATACTGTTTCATTATGCCAGACCACTCAAGAGCTCTCAAAAAAAATCTGAGATGTTTCAAATAATCCTGACTTCATTTTTCTTCAATGTTTGACCTTTCAAACTTGAGTTTCTTGGCCCCAAACTCTTTTAAACATAATTGCTTCCTTCAATTTTAATTTCTCTTCTTTCAATCATACTTTCTTCATACCAAGCCATCCAAATATGTATAAATTTGCTTTTTTAAGTATTTTGGCATGACATCTTGAGAGAATTTATTCTTGAGATAAATTCTTCATTTTGGATACTTAAAAAATCCTACATATATTCTTGAAATACATAAATTAGATACAAATAGACATAATTAACTCAATTTGAATCAATTAAATCAATCTCAGGATCAACAATCTCTCTCTTTTTTATGATGACAAAATCTTGAGTATATGCACAATAAAAGCAAATAATATATTTCTATGTATTTTACTAAAAAGTATCATGAAGTATAGATTAAACGCATCAATGAGTAACTTCATCAATGTTCCAATATTCTTTTGGTTCCATTGCAGCATATTCAATATATTCATAAAAAAAATTATTTCAATTCTATCAGTGAGTATTAAGTTTCATTTCAAGCATCAATATAATTCATTGAGTTTCTTCAGCATATACTCCAACATTCCTCTCCCCCTTTTGACAGCATCAAAAAGCTCATGAAAAAAATAAGAAATAATCATCAAATCAATAATATGATATATCAAGTAAGAATTGCATTAAATTCAAAAAAATTAATTTATATAGTTATCAAATCAAACATCAAAGCATTAATTGAGAGATGTATTAAATTCAGGAAATCAATTTAAATGAATCATCTCTCTTTTGAAAATTTATCATTAACTAAAATAAGTTCAAATATTTATTTTTAATTTTTAGAAATTAGCTTGAAATTTAAATATTATACTGCTTTTCCTCTTTTTGAATGAATATGATCTTTATTAGATTTTCAAATATGGCAACTTTTAAGATTTAAGAGAAATAGAGCTTTTCAAATATATTTGAATTATGAAATCAAGGATATATATACTTTAATATTCTAACTTTTTTCTTAAGAAATTTTGTCAATTAAATTGGAAAAGCTATGTATCAGGAATGTATCGAGCAAAGTAAATAAATAGTATCAAAGCATAAAATAGTCATATTTTCAAATTCATTACTTTGAGTAAATATTATTTTAAAATAATAATTCATAAGATTTGCAATGCACATAGAAATTTAGGATCAAATTTGAATTTTCAAATAGGTTTCAAATTTATTCTTGGAAGTAAGAAATATTTTCACAATTAGTCAAAAATTTTTAATCAAATCAAGTTAGAAAATATCTCTTCTCCTTTTTTCATACTTATAGCAAGATTAATTTTTACTTTTCAACTTCTTCCTTCTTTATTTCAAATCAAGCAATTCAACATAAATTTTAACCACAAATTTAGATTTTTAAAATTTAAATATATTTTTAATTTCAAAGGCCTTTTTTAATTAATGATTACTTCTTCTTTAATATATTTTCTCCTCTTACTTTTAACAATAGAGTCATTTCTTTGAAAGATTTTCTTGATACCAATTAACTAAGTTTTAGATCAAATAATTGATTTTTTGGTTCAATACCATTTAAAATTAATTTGAAAATTTAGCTTATACCAATGATTTAGTTTTAAATTAAATCAAGTGAATTGATTTAAATTAAACAGTTTAAGAATTTAGAATGATAAATCAATTTGAATTGATATCAGCAAATTAGTTAAGACAAATCATAAAGAAATTTTCAAGTCATTCTTCAAAAATGATCATCTCTTTCCTTTTTCTTAAGAAATATCAAGTAATTATAGTTCAAAAAAGATATATAATTTTTTAATTTGTTTCAAATAATATTATATCACACATATAACTGTGCAAAATCAGATTTGAAGAC
>QRFJ01005482.1:0-29530 GCA_006176705.1 Cocos nucifera | reverse complement strand
CATATGATATTCAAAAAATTAAATAATTTTATTTGCTATTTTTTAGATGTTATTATAATACTTATAATATCAAAAAATAGTAAATAAAAAGATCTAAAGTATGATTTAATCAGATTAAATCAAGAACATGCAAGACTATTCTATAGAACTATTCTATTCTAGAACTAGTCATGCATATCTTCTAATCTTAGATCCAAATTATTTAATTTTAATTTTTTCTGATTTTAGATCTGATCACATCTCATGTGATATTTAAAATCACTTATTTTCTAATTAAAATAAATTCAAAATCAGATCTAAACAATTTTAGAACCATGGCTCTGATACCAGTTGAAGGAAAATCCTGATTTTCCGAACCAGGTTCGTTCAGATCTGATCAGATCAAGAGATATATTTCAAAAATTTTTTCTTGATCCTAATCAGATCTTAATATATTTTAGATCTGATTCTTATTATTTTAATAAATAAAATAAATTAAGGATAAATTAAATCAAATTTAATTTACCTGAATTTGGGTAATCCTATTACCCTGTTGATGATCCTGTTTGCAGCGGAAGGTTCTGGATCTAGCCATGCAAGCGCCTGGCCTCTACCGGTATCCACTCGGGCTTGGATCTGGAGATCCTCTTCTTCTCTATCACACCTCCAAAAATTAGATCTGGATCTGATCTAGAGGATCTTCAAAACTCCTTTTGAAGATTAGCAGTCATCCTTTTGCAGCAGTGCAGCCTTCTTGCTTTTGATCGCCTTTCTTTGATCTGGAATCGCACCAACCAAGGTCCAAAACTCCTTTTGGACATGTGAGAGAGCAAGGGGAGAAGAAGCTTTGGCATGGAGGAAGGAGGGGAGAGGCAGCCTTGGGGCGTGGGGTTTTCAATTCTCAATTGAATCACAATTGAGTTGGGCACAGGGTCTTATTTATAGACTAAGCGTGATCCAACTCCTCTTCCTCCCAACCAATCACAACCCTTTGTGAAATCAGATCTAAATCTGATTGGTGGGAATAGAGACCCCTGGATTCCTCCTTAGAGGGCACCTAAGACCAGTCAAAGTTGGTTCTTAGGAGAACTCTAATTGGAATCCAAAAAGGAGAGGTGGAGTCCTTGTCCAACAAGGACTCCTAGGCGCCTCCAACTTGGGCACACGCCACCCTTGGCGTGCGCCCTTCTCCTTGCCAGGTTCTGGCAGGGGGACAGGCCCCCACCAGCTCTCCAATAGGTGCATGACATGTGGTCAAAAGTCAAAGTGTCAATGGTCATTGTTTGACCAGTCAAAGGTAGACTTTTGACCAAAGTCAAAGAACAAGAAATGGCAGGTGACCAAAAATGGCAGGTAATGTCTTACAAAATAAGACAACCTTTTCTGACTTGGACAACCTCCAGTCAGACCATATGAAGGCCTCTGATTGAGCACAAACTCCTTTGGCTCAGACAGGACAACTTATTTATGATAGCAAAAGAAGAACGTTAGGTTCAATCGAGTGCTAGCACGATTTCCTTGAACCTAATTGAATCTCATTCAGATCAATTGAACTAGATCAGTTCAATTGATGATCACCAGATTCAAACCCTTGTTTGTGTGACCCAGTTAGGTTCAGTTCTGTATGGTAATGGGATATGTCATGATCTCTATCATCGACATCATCGAAACTCCTTTCGATGGATCAGAACTCTTCTGATTCGAACAGCTAGAATGATCGATCATCTAAATCATTCTAATTGCTCCCAAAATCCACCAGTGACACCTAGCAGTATATGGTGGCAACCCATCAGAGCTGAATGCGAACCTCTTGGTGCAGCTACCTGTGTGATTAAGTTCTTCTATCTTGAGCCCCGATCAGATTAGGGTTAAGGTGAACTCGTCAAACCCTAGTCTCTGTCATATGATGTAATCATTCGATTCGAGTCCAATGTGAAAATCTAAATAGAAACTCTTTCTATTATTTCACTCTACCATGGCCATGGATTTCTGGACTTGATTCTCATGATCATCATAGGGCTGCTCCTCTACCACCGAGGTAGATAGATTCCATCTTGATGCCAATCCAGTTCCTACAATGAACATGCTATAGCCAACATACACCTCAGGGTTCCATATGGCTAGGAGATCCGAGTAATGGTGTAGTCAAACTATAACACCCTCAAGGTGAACTGCCGATGCATCTCAGGTCAAAGAACCAGACACACTACTGCAGCATCGAGTCAGTCATTGACGAGAAGGTAGACTCCCTAATGACTACTCGAGGTGGTCACGCTCAGTGCCCTCATTCTCTAACGAGTACCTATACTCTCGCTCCGGTGTCTCCACACCGTAGACTCAAGACTCATCTACTAAACAGAAGTGATTGTACACCAACCTTCTGGATCAATCACCATCCTTGCAATGATCCTATGGTCGGGAGCAATTTATGAGTTAATAATGATTATTCATGTCTTAAATTTTCAACTCTTGAAAATATGAATTATCATTGCCATTAACTCAAAGGATGTATCACAGACACTAAATACACATATGTGATAGAAAATACTCTATTTATTGATTTTAGTCAAAATTATAATTTTGCCCCTAGAAGTGTATTACAAGTGTCAGCCAATTCTGGCTTCTAGGGCACATATATCTAACACCCCTGATGGATTGCTGCCGACAACTAGGGATAATTCAAGATTTAGCGATAAGAGGTATGTTTTAATACTTTCTTTTATATTACAAATGCATGTTATATGATTTAATTGTTAATAAGATGGTCCTAGGGTTCGTATTTGATTTATATGATTTCATAACTTTTTTTTGAAATTCATGCTTCTGTCCTGTACACCAATGCTATCACGATCCAGTCCTGGACTGAGCCGACCTAGTTTCTAACTGAGCCAGCTCAGTCTCAGAGTGAGCCGACCTAGTTTTTGAACTTTACTATTGAGACTGATTCTTCTTTCGACTCACTTTCAACTTTTCATGACCTATCTTCTCATATTTTTAATACTTGGGAGTGCCAGTTCTGAGCTCACATTGAAGGATGGATTGAGCTTAATATTCCAGGACTTGGGAGTGCCACTTCTCATGAGGGTCCCAATCATGAATCTAGTTCGTGCAAATGATGGGTCTGACTTAACTAAGGAGTGGAGCAATATTCCAAGCATGGTGAGCTTCATGAATTAGAGACCAAGTTGGGTGCAACATGTTTAGAGAAATATTGGATAAGAGTTGTCCACTTATCGGCTGACTCATCATCAATAACTATTTGGTGAGATGGTGAGCCAATCGGTGGGACCGCACCATCCACTAAAAATCATTGATTATGGAGATTTTTGCATCTCTACCAAAGGAGTGTAGGGATCCAGAAAAATAGTGGAAGCCTAATAATTTTTAAAAATAAAATTCCTAAATAGATTGATTAAGTCAATTATAAGTCTACCTAAAAACTTTGACTCTCTACAGAAAAATATCTGCATTCAACCCCCTAGCTAGAATCCTAAAGACCCATCGATTGATTGGACCAAATTTCAAAGATTGGCTTCAAAACTTGATAATTATTTTGAGTTTCGAGAAGCTGACCTATGTCTTGGACCTGAAACTTTCTCCTCTCTCAGTCCATTCGACCGTCAATTAGAGAGCATCTCATGAGAAATGGTTGGATGATGACAACAAGATTAGGTGCTATGTATTGACCTCGATGTCTGATGAATTGTAGCACCAATATAAGGACATGAAGACTGCTAGCCAAATGTTGGCCTACCTACAAGAGTTGTATGATGAGTAGAGTCGAGTAGTACACTATGAAGTATCCAAGAGACTCTTTAAGGCATAGATGCATGATGGGTAGTCAGTCCATAATCATTGCTTGTTGATGATCAAGGACTTAGAAGAGCTTGAGAAGCTCGAAATGTTGATGGACAAGGACCTACAGATTGATCTAATCCTACAGTTCTGTACTGATTCATATGGATAGTTTATTATGAACTTCCATATGAATAAGATTCAGTGCACCCTGATCGAGTTGATGAACATGTTGGTAACTACTAAAGAGACCTTGAAGAGTTCAAGAGACTTTGTTCTTGCTGTGGAGCGGACTTCTTCTAAGAGAAAGTTCTTTGGGAAGAAAAAGAAGTCTACAAAGAAGTAGAAGATGGAGGAAAGAAGAAGGACAAGAAGGATGAGCCAAAGAAGAAGACCATGAAGAAGGAAAAATATTTCCACTGCAACTCCAATGGTTATTGAAAGTGGAATTGCCCTATTTACCTGGCCACCGTAAAGAACAAGTGGGATGATGGACCGTCTAAAGGTATGCTCATCATTGAGATGAATCTTATGGTTTCTTTTGCATCTAGTTGAGTGCTTGACTCTAGATTTAGTACTCATTTGTGCACTTCTTTGCAGGATCTTGAGGATAGCAAAAGGTCGAGGGATGGTGAGATGATCCTATGCATCGAAAATGGAGTAAGAATTGCTGCTATGGCCATAAGAACGTACCCTTTGCGACTACCATCTGGGAGTGTCTTAGTATTAAGAGACTATTTTCATGTACCTGCTACGAGTAGGAATCTGATTTCTATCTCTTGTCTAGTATAGAAAGACTATATAATTAATTTCTTTAAGGATCACTGTACTATTCTTTATGAAAGAAATAAAATTACAAGTATTTTCTTAATAAATATTCTTTATTAGTTATATGTAGATGCATTTATTAATAATGTCCAGCATAGTGTGAATGCCATGGGGTCTAAATGACCTAGAGATAGTTTAAATAAAAAATACTTATGGCACCTTAGACTAGGTTATATATCAGAAGATAGGATTAACAAATTAGAGAAATTTGGACTCATGGGTCCATTGACTTTCTAGTCACATCCAATTTATGAGTCATGCCTTCAAGGTAAAATGATCAAGCTGTCCTTTATGAGACATGGGGATAGGACCACAGAGTTACTTGCCTTGGTACATATAGATATCTATGGTCCATTTGATGTGCCGGTCAAAGATGGTTTTGTCTACTTCATTATCTTTACTAATGATTTTTCTTGATATGAGTATGTATACTTGATGTGACATAAGTCTGAAGCCTTTAAAAAGTTTAAAAAATTCAGATATAAAGTAGAAAAATAAATTAAAAAGTCCATTAAGATTCTTCGATCAGATCGAGGAGGCGAATACCTTAGTCAAAAATTTCTGAACTATCTCAAGAAAAATGGCATAGTCTTAGAGTAGACTTCGTCTGGAATACCTCAACTCAATGATGTTTCAGAATGAAGAAATCAGATCCTAGTAGATATGGTCCTATCCACGATAAGCTTTATAGACCTTTCTAAATTTTTTTGGGGATATAGTTTGCTAATAGCTATTTACTTACTGAATAGGATTTCTTCTAAAATCATTCCTACCACACCATATGAGATATGGCATAGTAAGAAGCCAAGTTCGAATCATCTTAAAATTTAGGATTGCCCAGCCCATGTCAAGAGATAGGAGGCGGACAAGTTAGAATCTAGATCTCTTAGAGCTCGATTCATTAGATATCCTAAGGAGTCTTTAGGATATTATTTTTATCTTTTTGAAGACCACAATGTGATTGTGAGTCGGTATGCCATATTTCTTAAGAAACTATTTATTCATGATGGTGGTATCAAAAGATAGATTAGGCTTGAGAAGAAAGTCTCCAAAGAGCAACGAGCCAAGAAACTTGAGGAATCTAGTCAATTTGAGCCGATCTACACACTACCTCCTTCACCTCATAAGTCTAGTAGGATTTTCCATCCTCCTGAGAGATATTTAGGTATTATTTCAGAGGATGTAGAGAAAATATGGGGTTCATGGAGATGATCCCAGGATCTATGATGAGACGATATTAGATATCAACTCTAAAAAATGGCAAGAGGCAATGAATTCAGAAATTGACTTAATACGCTCGAACCAAGTCTAGACCTTGGTAGATCCACTTGAAGGTATTGTACCTATTGGTTATAAATGAATCTTCAAGAAAAAGATTGGTGCAAATGAAAATGTAGAGACATTCAAGGCTAGGTTAGTGGCGAAAGGGTATAGTCAGCACGAAGGCATTAACTATCAAGATATCTTCTTGCCAGTGGCATGCTTAAATCCATCTGCACACTGCTTACGATGGTAGCATATTTTGATTTCAAAATATGGTAGATGGATATGGAAATGGTGTTCTTAAATGGATAGTTTAAGAAACATATCTATATGGAGCAGTTGCTTGGTTTCACTTTTAGTAATGGAAATCACAAGATCTGCAAGCTGTAAAGGTCCATCTATGGACTTAAGCAAGCATCTTGGAGTTGGAATGCTTGTTTTAATGATGTGATCAAATTATTTGATTTCATCAAGAATGAGGAGGAATCTTGTGTATTCAAAAAGGTTGGTGAGAGCGCTATTGTCTTTTTTGTATTGTATGTGGATGATATCCTCCTGATTAGAAATGATATTCTCATGTTGACCTCGATCAAAGTGTGGTTATCTAAGGAATTTTCTATGAAAGACTTAGGAGAGGCATCCTTTATTTTGGGGATTAAGATCTATAGAGATAAACCAAAGAGGATGTTGGATCTCTCATAAAAGATGTATATAGAGGAGGTGCTGAAGAGGTTTAGCATGGAGAACTTCAAGAGGGGACTTGTGCCTTTCAGACATGGTATTCATCTCTCCAAAAAATTATGCCCCAACATATCAGAGGAGATTGAATGCATGAGCAAGATCCCTTATGCTTCGATAATAGGGAGCCTCATGTACGCCATTCTATGTACATAACCTGATATCGCTCATGCTATAATTGTCACAAGCAGCTATCAGTTGAATCCAGGCAAAGAGCATTGGACTTCTATGAAATGTATCCTTAAGTATTTGAGAAGGACTAAGGATATGTTTCTGATCTTTGGTAATGGAGACTCTAGGTCTAAGGGTACATAGACTTAGACTTTATGTTTAATATAGATGATCAAAAGTCGACATCTAATAGTCTATTCTTGTGCAATGGTGGTGCTATAAGCTGAAAGAGTTCCAAGCAGACAGTGATTGCAGACTCCACCAAGGAAGTAGAGTACACCGCTGCCTCGAAAGTTGTGAAAGAAGCATTCTAGTTCAAAAAATTTATTATGGAGCTTGGAGTGATGCCATCTAATGCCATCTCTTTGTACTGCGATAATAATGACGTCATAGCCCTAGCTAAGGAGCCAAGGTCTCACTAGAAGTCCAAGCACATCGAGCGACGGTTCCACATCATCCATGATTACCTCGAGAAGGGATACATTAAGGTCAAAAGAGTCGATACCATGGACAATGTGGCTGACCCACTGATGGAGCCTTCGAGCTAATAAAAGATCGAAGCCTACCTTGAGAAGATAGGACTTAGATTTGTAGCCAATTGATTTTAGGTCAAGTGAAAGTTTATTAGATGTGTGCCCTAGAAGCCAGATCTGCTAACACTTATAAATACTTTCTAAGTATGTTTTTATAATTTTAATTTATAATTAATAAAAGAATTATTTCTTCTATCATATTTATATATTAAGTATCTATGATACATCCATTGGATTAAGAGGTATGATAACACATTTTCTCAAAAGTTGAGAATTTAAGATATGTGCTGTCATAGTTAACTCATAAATTATTCCTGATCGTAGAATCATCATGAGGATGGTGATCGATCCAAAAGATTAGTGTACGATTGCTTTCTTAGGGTCGACGAGTCTTGAGTCTATGGTGTGGAGATACTAGAGTTAAAGTATAGGTGCTTGTTGAGAACAAGAGTACTGAACGTGCCCACTCGAGCAGTCATAAGGGAGTCTATTTTCTCATCGATGACTAGCTCAATGCTATAGTTGTGTGTCAGATTCTTTGACCTGAGGTGCATCAGTAATTTACCTTGAGGGTGTTATAGTTTGACTACACCATAACTTGATCTCCTAGCTATTTGGAATCCTGAGGTGTATGTTGACTATAGCATGTTCATTGTAGAAATTGGATCACACCAAGATGGAATTTATCAATCTCGACAAAGAAGGAGTTGTCCTATGATGATCATGAGATTGAGTCCTAAAGTCCATGGCCATGATAGTGAGAAATAATAAAAAGAAGTTTCTATTCAAATTTCACATCGGACTCGAACCAAATGATTCAATTATATGACAGGAATTGGGTCTGACGAGTTCATCTTGACCTAGATCCTATTAGGGCTCATGATAGAAGAACCCAATCACATAGTTGGCTATATTGAGAGGTTCATACTCAGTTCTAATGGATTGCCACCATATACTGTTAGGTGTCACTGGTGGATTTTGGGATCAATTAGAATTATCTAGATGATCAATGATTTTAATTGGACAAAATACAAAGAGTTCTAGTCCATCGAAAGATATTTTGATGATGGAGATCATGATATATCCCATTATCATACAAAATTGAATCTAACTGGATCACACAAATAAGAATTTAGATCTGGATGTCATTAATTAGACTAACATGATTCGATTGATTTGGATTAGATCCAATTAGGTTCAAGAAAATCACGCTAGCACACGATTGGACCTAACTTTCTCCTCCTATAGACTTACTGGTTGATTTAGGCTCAGTCAAATGAGATTTGGCTTGTCTAGAAATCCTGTATGGATTTATCTTGATCTAATCAGACCTTGTCCTCATGAGATCAGACCTTGTCCAGATTAGAACAGACCTTATCCTGATCTCAGATGAGGAGCATCAGGACAAGATCATTTTGATCTAGTCTTTGCAAGAAAGAAGGGACTAGGGGCATGGACCCTAGGTATTTCTAGAGATAGAAGAGGGTGCATGCCCCATCCTGGCATGTGCCCCTTATGGATAAGTATGAAAAGGTTAGGAGGTTATCCATTGGAATAATTTGAATGGGTTAAATGAGTTTGAAACAATTAACACTCTCTGGTGTGCCAACCCTCTCTTATCCAATTGTTTAAGGTGCATTTCTTATGGAATTTTGTGTGTCAAAATTCATAAGAAATCTAAAATGGGGCATGGAGGTCTTGGGAGAGTTCTTCTATTTTAAGCAAGTTGACCTGGTCAATAGTTTAAAGCCGTAGGACTCTAGGTCTCAATTTTTTTTATAAATTAGGATCAAGGCCAAAGGGTTTGGCCATCACATCAACCCATGCCCAGACCTTGTCCCTCTCCTCTACACCTCCTCTCCCTCTTCTCTCTCTTCTCCATGCCTAAGTGTTGGACATATCAGCACTACGAGCATCGAGATGCTGCTACTGCAAGACCATGTCGAAGAAGCCCCAATCATGTGTCGAACGGATCGCTGTCGGAGATCAGATCGAAGGTACGACATGAAGTTCCAGGATCTAATTTTTTAAGATCAGATCCAAAAGAAGAAGACCTTTAGATCTGATCTAAGTAGATGCTGGTATAGGGCGAGCACGTGCGTGGCTACAATCAGAACCTCGGACAGCTTCCAGATCATTGCATCAAGTGAACAATTCACTTGCAATGGGTGATATTTGATTCTATAATTTTGTATTTTGTTTCAGATCTATCTAATTAGATTTGAAAATTCTTAGATCTGGTTTGATCAGTAGATTAAAAAATTTAAAATTCTACTGCACAACCTAATTCGATCAGGCCGATCCTACAGTTCCTTTATGTTGAAAGAGAAATCTTGCTACCAGTCATGATGGGAAAAGAACCCTACTAGTCAACCATGCAACTTACATTTCTAGTCATTAAGATATCATCGGCTGGCCTAAGCTCAATGTCCCTAAAGCAGTGGTTTCAACTTACTACATGCTAGTCCGATTCCCAACCAAATGTGGCACTAGAGAAATGCATGGGGACCAAATGATGGCCAAACAATGTTTTTTGATAGTTTCAAAGATAAAGGAGCCTATCAAAGCCCCACTAATCGAAGTTCATGACCAAGAGTAGAAGGATGAGAACAGAAAAGGTAAAGGTGAATTAGCTGAGCCACTCATCACCATCCCACTGGATGAAGACCCAAAAAAGATTATTCAGATAGGAGCTCGGCTAAATACCAACCTTAGGGACAAGTTAATATCTTTCTTCTGGCAAAATGCTGATATATTTGCATGGTTAGCTTTGGATATGCCCAGAATTTCTACTAACATCATCGCACATTAATTGAACATCGATCCTAAATGTCGATCGGTAAAATAGAAAAAAAGAAGCTTTGCTCTAAAAAGACAAAAGTTAGTAGATAAGGAAGTCGATAAGCTTCTAAAGGCAGGATTCTGAAGGAAAAACTAGTGCCATAGGATCATCATGATTGGATCAGATTGTGCTGTGGAATTTTAAAAATTTTTACCTATATCTAATCAAATATAAGAGTTCTAAGATCTGATTAGATTAATTTAAAATTAAATCATAAAAATAAAAATTATGATATCGAATATCACCTGATTGGATAAATAGTTCACCTACAGCGATGATCTATCCAAGATTCTAACTTGAGCCATGCACGTACCTGGCCTCTACTAGCATCCACTCAGATTAGATCTGGAGGTCTTCTCTTTCTAGATTTGATCTTAGAAAATCAGATTTGAAATCTCTCTGGTGTGCCTTCGATCCAATCTCTGGCAGCAGGATGTTCGTCACATGAATGAAATTTTCTTGACTTGGTCTTTGCCGCAACAGCACTTCAACTTTTGATGGCTGATTCACCCAATCCCATGGGCATGGAGAAGAGGGAGAGGAGGAGGGAGATAAGGTGTGGAGGAGAGATAGAGGGATAGAGTGTGGGTGTGGTGAACTGGAATGGCCAAATAGTTTGGCCAAAGGGTCTATTTATAGACCAAACTAGAATCCTAGAGTCCTAGGGCTTTAAGCAATTACTTTGCTTAATTAAAGCAAAAGGACTCCTCCCTATTTCCCATGCCATATATCTTATTTTTCTTTATTTTGTCACATAAAATATGAAGGAAATGGCACCCCATTATCAGATAATGGTAGGGTTGGCATAGGAAAATATCCCTATAGGAGTTTGAACTTTTCAAACATTGGATCAATTCAAACCCTTTTGAATTTTGAACTCCCAACTCCTCCATGTTTATCTACTAAGTGTTAGATGTGTGTTCTAGAAGTCAGATTGACTGACACTTGCAAAATACTTTTGAGAGATATTTTTATAATTTTGATTTATAATTAAAAATAGGATTATTTCTTTTATCATATTTGTGTATAAATTATTTGTGATACATCCATTGAGTTAATGGGCATGATAATACATATTCTTAAGTGTTGAGAATTTAAGGCATGTGTTGTCATAATTAATTCATAAATTACTTACGATCATAGAATCATCATAAGGATGGTGATTGATCTTAAAAATTAGTGAATGATCGCTTTCTTAGGATAGATGAATCCTGAGTTTATGATATGGAGATACCAGAGCGAGAGTATAGGCACTTGTTGAGAATAAGGGCACTGAGTGTGACCACCTTGAGCAGTCATAAGGGAGTCTACCTTCTCATCGATGACTAGCTTGATGTTGCAGTCGTATGACTGGTGCTTTGACCTGAGGTGAATTGGCAGTTCACCTTGAGGGTGTTATAGTTTGACTACACCATAACTCAGTCTCCTAGTCATTTAAAATTCTGAGGTGTATGTTGGCTATAGCATGTTCATTGTAGGAACTGGATCGTACTAACATAAAATCTATCAACCTCGATAGACGAGGAGTAGTCCTATGATGATCATGAGATCGAGACTTAAAGCCTATGGCCACAGTAGTGTGAAATAATAGAGAGAGTTTCTATGAGGATTTCACATCAGATTCGAATTGAATGATTCATTCATATGATAGGTGTTGGGTTTGATGAGTTCACCTTGACCCAGATCTTGTTGGGGCTTATGATAGAAGAATCCAATCATACATTGGCTGCACCAAGAGGTTCATATTCAATTATGATGGATTGCCATCACATACTGCTAGGTATCACTGGTGGATTTTGGGATCAATTAAAGTTGTCTTGATGATCGATGATTCTAATTAGATGAATTAGAAGAGTTCTAGTCCATCAAAAGATATTTCGATGATATCGATGATAGAGATCGTGATATGTCCCATTACCAAATAGAATTGAACTAACTAGGTTATACAAATAAGGGTTTGGATGTGGATGTCATTAATTAGACCAACATGATTCGATTGATTTGGATTAGATCCAATCAAGTTCAAGAAAATCATGCTAGCGCACGATTGGACCTAACTTTCTCCTCCTATAGACTTCCTGGTTGGTTTGGACTCTGTCAAATTTAATTTTGCTCATCCAAGAATCTTATATGGATTTGTCATGATCTACTAAACCATTTTCTTGTCAGATTAGAGCTTGTCTTGATCTCATGCAAGGGGTGTCAGGACAAGGGTCTTTTGACCTAGTCTTTGTAGGAAAGAAGGGAAAGGGGTGTGCACCACTTGGAGATTATCTTAGGGCACACACCTCAAGATAATTTGCATGGAGATTGAGGGTGAATGCCCCCTATTGGCATACGCCCTTGGTGGATAAAGATAAGGACTTATCTATTCAAAGAGTTTGAATAGATCAAGGAAGTTTGAAAAGTTCAAACTCCCTGGAGAGAGAAGCTTTGCACCAACTCCCCATTATCTGATAATGTGGTGCCATATTTCCCATTATTTTGTATGACAAAAATAGGGAGAAATCAGAAGTGGGTGTGAAAGGCTTGATAGAGTCCTTCTACTTTAAGCAAAGTGATTGCTTGAAGCCCTAAGACTCTAGGTTTGCACATAGTCTATAAATAGATGTGCTGCGCCAAGGGTAGCAATCAATCTATTAGCCCACACCTCCACTTTGCTTCTCCCTCCATCTCCCATGCCACCTCTCCCTCCTCCTCTCTCTTTTCTCCATGCCCAAGGGGTTGGGCAAATCAGCCATCAAAAGTTGATGTGCTGCTACTGCAAAGATTGAGTCAAGGAGATCCCGTTTGTATGATGAATGTACTATTACTGGAGATTGGATTGAAAGCACACTAGAGATATAACAGATCTAATTTTTTGAGATCAGATCTAAAAGAAGACCTCCAAATTTGACTTGAGTGGATGTTGGTAGAGGCCGAGCATGTGCGTGGCTAATGTCAGAATCTCGGATAGTATTAGATCATCAGTACGGGTGAATTGTTCACCCAATCAGATGATATTCAATATCATGGTTCTTATTTTTTTGTGTTTTAATTTTAAATCTATCTAATCAAATTTAAGAACTCTCAGATCTGATTATATTCAATAGATATTTTTTAAAAATTCTACTACAAGATCTGATTTGATCAAGCCAATCCTGCGGCACTAGCTAGTTTTTTTCTTTAACTGGGATCAAAGCTAGATCGTGTAGTTCAAGATCTACATTAGACTAGATCTTGAAATTTTTATAACATGATCATATATTTTTTCTGATGTTATATTAGATATAATCAGATTTGATGCATGAGATGCATGTTTAAATTTTGATATATGTGATATATGCAAAGCATGTGTAAATTAGATTAGTAGTTGTATATGTGATATATGTACTAGATCTGATTATTTTGTAGCATAGTTTAATTTTCTGATTGAGTCATTCCTCTTGTCCGTTTGGTCATAAGAGTAAGAAGAGTTTAAAGGCCCTTGCTTTCTATTCAACGGGTTGCTCTTATGGTGTGCAGGGGTGCTGCGCATTTATCCTTAATAAAAAAAGCAAAACTTATTTTTCTACAAAATCCTAGATCCAAAATCTTAGGATCTTTGTAACATGTTTTATTTTTGAATCCTATTGAACTTAATTAAGAATTAAGTTATAAAACTAATTAGATCTAAAATTAAAAATTTTTAGATCTAAGATACTTTCATAAAATATGGATTCAGGTATAGGTAGCTTGATTAGATCTAGCTTGAGCGATTGATCAAATCGAATCAAGAGTTGGTTAGGTGGGATCAAGAGTGCTTAAAATTGACTAGCCCATTAGATGTAAGTTTGGACAAGGTTGACTCACAGTCACGTGTGGTCGACCACCTTAAGACCTAATCTAGCTCTGCAGTCCGAGCTTGGATTGTAGGCTAACCTGATCGATTTTGGTTTGACAAATTGGTGTCTAAGATAAATTCGGTAGACATGATGGATGATTTTTAATTGGGAGCTACTTGAGCTGGATGCATCCATGGTGAGTTAATGGCAAATCCCTCCCACCGATCTTACTTACCTGGCCATTTGGATTGACCCAGTTCTGGATTGAGGTGGTTAATGATTCAAGCTAATCCATGCCACTAGATTAGTCATAACTGTTATGACTAATTAAGGATTAAAAAGATCTAAATTGAAATCTTCCTAAGAAAATATTAAATCACAAGTCTTCCACCATTATAGTTATGCAGGCCCTTTCCAGGGTTGAATGTTCTCGACTGGATACAGTGGTTTAGTTGCATAAGATGTAACTACATCTATTAGGCATAAGATGCTACAAGTTAGAGGATGGACTGGGCTCAATATTCTAGATACGGTGAGGGTCCCAATTATGAATCTAGTTCATGCAAACAGTGGGTCTGACTTAACTAATGAGTGAAGCAATATTCTGGGCATGGTGAGCTTTATGAAGTAGAGACCAAGTTGGGTGCATCATGTTTAAAGAAATATTAGATAAGAGTTGTCCACCATCCACTATAAGTCTTTGATCGCAGAGATTTTTGCATCTCTACAAAGGAAATGTAGGGATTCGAGAAAATAGTGAGAGCCCAAAATTTGTTTAAAAATGAAATTTCTAAATAAATAGGTTAAGTCAATTACAAGTCTAACTAGAAACTTTGACTCTCTATAGAAAAATGTCTGCATCCAACTTCCTAGTTCGAATCCTAGAGACCCACAGGTTGACCAGACCTAATTACAAGGATTGGCTTCAAAATTTGAAAATTATTTTGAATTCCAAAAAGTTAACCTATGTATTGGACTTGGAACTTTCCACTCTTCCAGCCTATCCAATCATTGATTAGAGAGCATCTCATGATAAGTGGTTAGACGATGATAACAAGGTCAGATGTTATGTGTTGGCCTCAATGTCTGATGAGTTATAGTGCCAACACGAGGACATGAAGACTACTAGCTAAATCTTGGCACAGCTACAAGAGTTGTATGGTGAACAAAGTCATGCAGCATGCTACGAAGTGTTGAAGAGGCTCGTCAGGGCATAGATACATGATGGGCAGTCGGTCCATGATCATTACTTATCAATAATCAAGGACTTAGAGGAGCTTGAGAAGCTCGATGTACAGATGGACAAGGATACATAGATTGATCTGATCTTATAGTTCTTGATCGATTCATATGGATAGTTTATTATGAACTTTCATATGAATAAGATTCAGTGCACCATGGCCAAGTTGTTAAATTTGCTGGTTATTATTGAGGGGACTTTGAAGAGTTCAAAGGACTTGGTGCTTGCTATGGAGCAGACTTCTTTTGAGAGAAAGTCTTTTGGAAAGAAGAAGTCTATGAAGAAGCAGAAGACTGAAGGAAAGATGAAGAAGAGAGAGTTGAAGAAGAAGGCCATGGAGAAGGAAAAATATTTCCACTACAACTTTGATGGACATTGGAAGCGGAACTACCCTAGATACCTAGCTAGCCTAAAGAACAAACAGGAAGGTGGACCTTTTGAAGGTATGCTCGTCATTAAGATAAATCTAACAGTTTCTTCTACATCTAGTTGGGTGCTTGACTCTAGATCTAGTGCTTATTTGTGCACTTTTTTGCAGGATCTTGAGGATGGCAAGAGGCTGAGTGATGGTGAGATGATTTTGCATGTCCGAAATAGAGCAAGAGTTGCTGTTGAGTTGCTGTTGTGGCCATGAAAACCTATCCTCTATGATTATCATCGGAGAGTGTCTTCGTACTTAGGAACTATTTTTATGTACCTACTACGAGCAAAAATTTAATTTCTATTTTATGCTTGGCACAAGAAAACTATGTAATTACTTTTTTTAAGGACCACTACATAATTTTTTTTGAAAGAAATAAAATTACAAGTGGTTTTTTAATAAATGATCTCTATCAGTTGCATGTAGATGTATCTGTGAATAATGTTGAGCATAATGTAAATGCCATAGGATCAAAATGACCTAGAGATAGTCTAAATAAAAAAATATTTATGGCCCCTTAAGCTAGGTCATATAGCAGAAGATAGGATTAACAAATTAGAAAAATCTGGACTAACGGATTTGACTTTCGAGTCAATCTAATTTGTGAATCATGCCTTCAAGGTAAAATGATCAAGCTGCCCTTTGTGGGACATAGGAAAAGGACCATAGAGTTACTTGCCCTGATACATATAGATGTGTGCAGCTCATTCGATGTGCTAGCTAGAGATGAGTTTGTCTACTTCATTACCTTTATCGATGATTTGTCTCGATACGGATATGTATACCTGATGCGATATAAGTCTGAAGTCTTTGAAAGGTTCAAAAAATTCAAACATAAAATAGAAAAATAAATTAAAAGCCTATTAAGGTTCTTCAATTAGATCGAGGAGGAGAATGTCTTAGTCGAAAATTTTTGGACTATCTTAAAGATAATGGCATAGTTGCTGGAAAACATGCAGGATTTCATGCATAGATTTCAAAACTTTTTCAAAATTAAAGCAGCAGAAGACATAGATTAAATAATTTAATCTACCATATGCATGTAATCAGATTATGAAATCCTACGTCAAGAATCTATAACATGTCATGATGCAAATATAAATCTAAAAATAAATTAATCATAAGTGGTATTGATTATATCAATACCTAGATCTAGAACAATTCTAGATCTAACCCTAGATCATATCTAGGTTATCAAGAGATCAGATCTCTTACCTTTGCATGGATTGAGAACTTCACGATTGATTTTCATTATTGCTTTTAGAGCCACACATGCGTCCAGCCTCTATAGGTGATCCACACGAATCTGCAACACCAATCGAAGATTCATCGAATGAAGATCCACTCGAAGTGTTAGCTTCTTGCGGATCCCTCCTGATGGTTAATCAAAAATATATTCTTCGGATCTCTTGGACACTCCAAGAGATGAAGAATATGAGAAGGAATGAGGGAAGAATCCAACCCTTGGATCTCTCATAAATCAAAAAATAAAATAAGAAAAAATAAAATCTAAGAGAAAATAAATCTTCTCCTTCAGGACATCAATGGTTGATGTTTTGAAAACATCTCTATGCTTGGATTAGAGGAGACTTTCTCCTCTAGACTTTTTTTTAAGTTTTTTAGATCTAATATCTTTGATTTTATCATAAAAAATTCTCACAAAAATATGGAGAAGAAGGGTTCTCAAAGAAATCCTAAGAGAAGACACTCTCCTCTTCTTCTTCTCACATCAGGACATGATCTCACATCAAAGAAATCCTAAGATGATCACTATGCTCCAACATCTTGAAGAATGGATCCCCATGCCATCTCACTTTCTCTCTCTCAAGTTTTTATCACATAAAAACATAAAAAGAAAATAGGAAGGAAAGATTAAATGAAAACAACAAAAGAAGACCATCTTCTCCTACCTTTGTGCCTTCAAGATATCAACGCTTGATGTCCAAATGAAGACCCTTTCTCCAAGAAACTTGGCACCCCAAGACTCCATGCCTCCTAGCACCTCTCTTCTGATTCTCACGATGGAATACCAGGTATTATTGGCACCATCTCACTCTTAGAAGGAGGCGTCCAAAATATATATGGATTACTAGGTGAAACCTAGTCATTTATGGATTCCTATGGGGCGTCCAACTCTTGGATGCCCCTCCCATAATGTTGAACACCCCTCCCATAATTATTTTCATGCATCCTCTAAATCTCACGCACAAAAACCAAGGGAGAAAGGGTGGTACAAAAAAATTGGCGTGGAAAAAGTGGGTGCACAAGAGGAGGGAAGAGTTTAGGTCAAAGAGGGCTCTTCCTAGAAAGAAACTAATCTTAACTATTTTCTGCTTTTGACTAAGTCAAATTTTATTCCAAATAATCTAGATATTGGGGCGTGGGATACCATCTTTAAGTAAGGAATGATTCACATAAACATCAGGAATTAATGTGGGGCATGGGATTTCATAGGCGCAAGAGAAAGAGAGAGAGTCCCAGTTGGGGCGTGGGATACCATCTTTAAGGAAGGAATGATTCATGTAAACATCAGGAATTAATATGGGGCATGGGCTTTCATAGGTGCAAGAGAAAGAGAGAGAGTCCCAGTCTAAGTGGGACTCCTCTTGTTTGACTAGGTCAAAATAAGTTTGAACCAAATTTAAATCTCATTTAAATTAGATTAAATACAATCCAATTAAGGATGATCCTAGTCCAACTAGGAGTCTAATTAAATCAGATTAAATCAAGATTTAAATCCTAAGTCAATTAAGTGCACCTAAGTCCTAGTCAAACAAGGGATTGTTCTTTCTTATAATTGGCTTATCCAATAAACTAACTAAACTTAATCTAATTAAGTCTAAACTAATATTAATTAAATCTAATTTAATTAGACTTGATCTCAGCCTAATTGCTCAATCAGATTGAGCCTATTAGCAATCCAATTGATAATCGATCCTCCTGCAACACTTGCATTAGGTCAAACACCAATCGTATTGATGGATTGATCTTAGAATAATTCTCAATCATTGATTAACCATCTGATCAAATTACAAGCTCTAATGTGCATGACCCCAAAGGTTCGAATCTAAGCCAGTAGCATAAAAACCAATTCCTGTACCAATCGAAGTTACCATCTAGCAATGATTTTCAATATCTGGATAGGTCGAATGTATGCAAAGCAACATTCTTAGAACCCTAGCCCATGATTACCATATAATTCATCCCTATGACCTATAATACTCAAGATGACTTTGAGTATGCTATTAAATACTCATACAAGTCATCTCTATTGTGTCTCAAAATTTTGCAAATTCCATGAGATCTCACGAGGATTACCTAGGCCTAGGTTTTGCTAAATTAAAACGCAATGAGACATTCTCTTCCTAAAGCTAATCAAGAGTTATCAATCCCATCTTGACTCATACACCAACTTCATAAGTACTTGACTGTACTCAAAAATCTTTTGAACCTATATTAGAAATACAGGCAGTGTAGCACCAAAGTACAGTGAGTTGCTTGCAAGTCACCATGGTGATCTCAGGTCGGAGGGATACTTATATCCATTGGCCTTAGCTAGCTACTCTTGATAGTAAAGTGCTACATTGATCATGTTCAGTGTAGATATACTCCTACATCTCACCTGGATGCCATAGCAGTGTCTCCACACCACTTGGTTATGAGGACAACCAATGCATATGGCATACAGCGACCTACACTCGATAAGTTATCATTCTTATTAATAACTTATCATTTGATCATGAATAATTTAAGAACCATTCGATAAATCCTTTTTTATTGATTGATTATGGTTCTAAGGACTTCATCATAATTTATGAGTTCATTTAAAAAAGATAGAACTTTTATGATGAATCAGCCAAATAACTATTATTATTAGATAATTTATATACTAATTTTAATCATCTACCATTTAGATGATTGGCTTTAGGACATATTTTTCAACAACTTTCATTTAGACTAAAATCAATCAGAATGATATCAAATATCCTATCTTCCACTTGAGTTCGTAGAATTTCTTAGTTCTGAGGTCTTAGCAAATGGGTCAGTCAACTTTTCCTTTTACATCAATTTTTTAAAGATCGACGTCATGCAGATATAATATATAAGGTGAAAGCGATGCAGAATATGTTGGTCATTGGATTCTTTAGCCTAAGCTATGGCTCTAGTGCTACGATAGGACTAGACCATTGGTGGAGGGTGCCACTCCTAACCTGCTAATGAACCTCAGCAACTATACAGCTACATGGCTGCATCATATGCCATGATGTACTCTACATCACTAACTAAATAGGCTAAAATATACTGCTTGAAATCTTTCTAGCAGATTGCTCCTACAATTAGGGTATGATCCAATATTCTCTTGTTATCATCTTATTTTGATTGAAATTAAAATATCCACATGTTTTAAGTCAGTACTTTCATATTTGAGTCACCGAACCTTACTATTTTTCAAATACCTAAGGATTGTCTATACAATCTTTCAGTGGCTCTCACTTAGATCAGACTGGTCTCTACTCACTACCTCTAGTGAGTATATCATGTCTGATCTCGTACATGAAGAAATAAGATGATAGCTAAACCTTTATTCTTTATAATGCTGGAATGCCATTCCTAATTAAGAAAATTTCATCCTCAAACATCACAAGAAATAACACTATAAAACATTTTGCCCAATTATAAATATAGGATTTGTCTTTGTTCATAACAAAGACATACGTTCAAAATGTATGTTCCAAAACTAAGATAATAGCCAAATGGGCTTTACAGGTCTTTACCTTCCCATCTGTGCTACTCTGATCCTTTTGAAAAATCAGTCGCACCCAATGGGCCTTTCGAAAAATCAGTCACACCCAATGGGTTTTATCCCTTCAAGTGAATCAACTAGAGTCCATACACTATTAATTTCGATGGACTTCAATTTGGATCATGTGGCTCCAAGCCACTTCTCAAAGTCAGGTCATTGCATTGTATCCCTATAGGTGATCGAATCTTTGATATTCTCATCGAGCTCAATAGGATTGCCATCCCAGACCTAGATACTAAAGTATCTATCTAGTTAATGCGGTACTTTTTTAGATCTCTTTAAAAATGACACTGGGTTCCAGATTTGATCTGATCAAATTCGATTCTATAGGTTTACTAGATTACATCGGTTCTTTTCTATCAGTCAAATTTTTTTAAGTTCAACTTTATAGATATCAGTTCCTTCTCTAAGAAGCTTTCTTCCAAAAGGAATGCCCTTACTGCTGATGAACATCTTATGCTCTTCAGTATGGTAGAATTAATCACTCTTAAATACCTATTGGACCAGGATCCATGTTTATCTATGTGCAAATATTTGATATAGGCTGATCAACTTGAAACCCAAAAGTGAGAGAGTCTAGGCCTATGTTCGATCCATATCCAATATGGAGTCTATGCAACAAATTCATCCGGTATAAATTTTCAGAGTAAAACAAGCAGTCATAAGAGCATAATCCTGAAATAAGAAGACTAGTGAACCCTATGTAACAAAGTTCAATTTCTTCTTTCAGATACAGTTGTCAGATGTATGTCCTTAAAGCTAGATTGATGGTCACTTGTAATATACTTCTAAGAATAATTTTATAATTTTGATTATAAATTAATAAATGAATTATTTTCTATCACAGTGTGTATTTAAAAGTGTCTGTGATACATCCTTTGATTTAATGATAATGACAATTCATATTTTCAAGAGTTAAAAATTTAAGACATGAATTTTCATAATTAACTCATAAATTGCACCTGACCGTAGGATCATCACGAGGATGGTGATCAATCCGAAAGATTGGTGTATGATCGCTTTCTTAGGATAGATGTATCTTGAGTCTATGGTGTGGAGACACCGGAGCAAGAGTACAGATACTCATTAGAGAATGAGGGCACTGAGCATGACCACCTCGAGTAGTCATAAGAAAGTCTACCTTCTCATCGATGACTGACTCGATGCTGCAGTGGTGTGTCTGGTTCTTTGATCTGAGGTGCATCGATAGTTCACCTTGAGGGTGTTATAGTTTGACTATACCGTAACTCGATCTTCTAGTCATTCGAAATCCTAAGGTGTATTGTTGGCTATAGCATGTTCATTGTAGGAATTGGATTGCACCAATAGGAGATCTATCTACCTCGGTAGATGAGGAGTAGCCCTATGATAATCATGAGATTGAGTTCATAAGCCCATGACTATGGCAGAGTGAAGATGATAGAAAGAGTTTCTATTAGGGTTTCACATTGGACTCGAATTGAATGATTAATTCATATGACAAACATTGGATTTGATGAGTTCATCTTAACCCTAATCCTATCGGAGCTCAGGATAGAAAAATCCAATCACACAGGTAACTATATTGAGAGGATCGCTTTCAGTTCTGATGGGTTGCCATCATATACTGCTAGGTGTCACTAGTAGATTTTGGGAGTAATTAGGATGATTTTGATGATCAATCATTCTAATTATATGAATTAGAAAAATTCTGATTTATCAAAAGGTGTTTCGATGATGGAGATCATGACATATCTCATTATCATACAGAATTGAACCTAACTAGATCATACAAATAATAGTTTAGGTCTGGATATCATCAATTGAGCTAAGCCAGTTTGATTGATTTAGATTAGATCCAATCAGGTTCAAGGTAATCATGCTAGCACATGATTGAGCCTGACTTTCTCCTTCTAAAATCTTTCTGATTTATCGCAATTGAGTCAAATTTGATTTGACTCATTCTTGTATTTTAATAAGTTTATTTTTATCTGACTAGAATAGGTCTAGGTCAGATTAATTATAGAAATTAAATTCATTCATAGTCAAATTGGCCTAGGGTCAAAAGTTGACCTATTTGAGAGAATTGAGGATCACCTGATTAAATGCTTTTAGAAAACCTTTTAAAAATTTTTTTGATCTAATTTTTGGATATGTGATAAAGCACGAGTTATGCATTGGGTATATCAAATTTTGTGATTTTTGGAGGTGTCTAGACTAAGTTATGATAGAGTTTGATTTGGATTAAACTCTTGAGGGAAGAGTCCTAGGCGCAGTGGACTCTTCCTTATCTACGCATGCCGACACCTTTTTGAATCATTTTTGGCAAAAAAAAAAAAGATAAGATCTGATGGCTTTTTGTGTAGAATAAGTTCTAGAGTTCTAATGATAAAATAAAGGAGTTATTTTGATCAAAAGGGACTCTAAGTAGGCATTGGACATAAAAGCCTTTCTCAAGTCAAAGTGCATTCAATGCAAGAAATAATTTTTCATGCCCAAAGTCTGCCATCCTTGATATCCTACACCCTCTCTATCCTCTCTCTTCTTTTCTTCTACAAGCCTAAAAAGTTAGGTAGAAATCTGAGAAGAAGGTCCAACATTTTTGGCACAATATTTAGGATCTACACGATGGTATTCATGTGACGGACGGGCTGCCTTCAGAAATAGTTTTGAAGATTCTTCGGATCAGATTTAGATCTAATTTTTGAAAAAAAGATTCATATAGAGAAAACATTCAGATCCTACCTAAGTGGATACCAATGGAGGCCGAACGCATGCGTGGCTCCTTCCAGAGCCTCAGGAATCAATAAGATCGTTACAAGATAATTAGATTACACAATCAGGTACTTTAAATTAAATTAAATTAAATTTTAATTTTTAATTTTTAATATTAGATCACCATGATTAGATTTGAGAACTGTTAGATTTTATCAGATTGTTTAAAAATTTTTAAAAAAATCTTCCTCAGATCTGATCAGATCTGCACGATCCTACGGCGAAAAATAATATTTTTCCTTTAACTGGTATCAGAGCTATGTTAGCAGTTCTTCAGATCTACCCTAGATCTAATTTTATTTTTATTTATGATCTAATATTAAAAGATTTTAGATATCACATCAGATTTGATTAGATCTAAAATCAAAAAATTAAAAATTAAATAATTTAGATCTAATATGTATGAGATGCATGACTAGGCTAGGTATAGAATAGTTCTATATGTAGTCTAGTATGATCATGTATTTAATTTAATTAAATATAATTTTTAATCTATTTAATTTCTATTTTTTTGATATTATAATTATTCTAATCAGATATAAAAATAAAAAATAAAGTTTTTAATTTTTTATTTATTCATATGAGATATGAAAGATGCATGCTTAGACTAGTCATAGAATAGTTCTATAAGATATCTAAAATAGTTTTACTTTTGATATGATCAAATTTAAAATTTTATTTTTTAGATTTAATATGTGATATTTTAGATCTGAAAGTATGCATATTGATGATACATAAGATATATGTAAGACATGTATTAGTTAGATCTTTTTATATGTGATATATGATCTAACTAGTTTTGTAGTAAAAAATTATATTTCTAATTAAGGACTTCCCCATGGTCATTCGGTCATAATAACAAAATAAGATTTAAAGGCCCTCTCCTCCCATTCGATGGGGTGTTCTTATGGCATGTAAGGGTACTGTGTATTCATCCTTAATCAAAAATCAAAACTTATTTTTCTACAAAATCCTAGATCCTGAAATTCTTGGATTTCTATTACATGTTTTGTTCATGAATCCAAAACTTAATTAAGAATTAATATTATGAAATTAATTAGATCTAAAATAATGAATTTTCAGATCTAAGACATATTCATAAAATTGGATTCAGGCTTGGGTAGCTTAATTAGGTCTAGCGATTGATCAAATCGAATCAAGAGTTGGTTAGGTGGGATCAAAGAAATCTTAGATTTGACCAACCTAATAGGATTAAATCTGGATCAAGATCGAATCACATTGAGATGTGACTTGATCAAATCAAGACCTAATTTAGCTCCGTGGTTTGAGCCTGAATTGTAGGCTAACCCAATTGATTCTGATTCGATAATTTGGTATCTAAGGTAAGTTTGGCAGATACGATCGACTGGTTTTTAATTAAAAGCTATTCGACCTGAATGCGTTCTTGTCGAGTTAATGGCATATCCCTTCCATCGGTCTCACTTACCTGAACATTTGTGTCGATCTAGTTCTGATTTGAGGTGGCTAACAATTTGAGCCAACCCATGTCACTAGGTTAGTCATAATTGTTATGACTAAGTCAAGTCAAATTTAAAAAGATCTAAATTAAATTTTTCTAATAAAATATTAAGTCTAAGATCTTCCACCATTGTAAATGTGCAGACCTTTTTTGGGGTTGATTATTCTCGGCTGGATACAGTGGTTTAGTTACACCAGAAAGATGCAACCATGTCTATTAGGCATTGGATGCTATGGATTGGAGGATGGGTTGGGCTCAATATTTTGGATATGGTGAGGAACCCAATCAGAAATTTAATTTGTGCAAATGGTGGGTCTGACTTAACTAAGAAGTGGATTAATATTTCAGACATGGTGAGATTTATGAATTAGAGATCAAGTTTGGGTACATCATGATTAGAGAATCATTGGATAAGAGTTGTCCACTCATCGATTGACCCATCATCGATAACTGATAAGTGAGGTGGTGAGTCAGTTGGTGGGATCGCACCATCCACTAGAAATCTATAATCGCAGAGATTTTTACATCTCTGCTAAGAAAGTGTAGGAATTCGAGTAAATACTGGAAGCCTAATTTATTTAAAAATAAAATTTTTAAATAAATTATTTAAGTTTAATTATAAAATCTAACTAAAAACTTTGACTCTCTATAGAAAAATATCTGTCCAATCCACTAGCCCGTATCCTAGACATCCATAAACTGACCGGACCCAACTATAAGGATTGGCTCCAGAACTTCAAAATTATTTTGGATTCTAAGAAGTTGACTCATGTATTGGAATAGGAACCTCCCACTTTATCAGTCTATCCATCCGCTGATTAGAGAGCGTCTCTCGAGAAGTGGACGGATGAAGATAATAAAGCCAGGTATTACATATTGGGCTCGATGTTTGATGAGCTCCAGTGCTAACATGAAGACATTAAGACTAGTTGCCAAATATTGGCTCACCTGCAAGAGTTGTTTAGTGAACAGAGTTACGCAGCCAAATATCAAGTCACTAAAAATCCTTTTAAGACTCAAATGCATGATGGGCAATCAGTCCAAGATCATTGTCTTATGACGATCAAGGACTTGGAAGAGCTTGAGAAGTGAATAGTTATCAGGATTATAACTGCATAATTTGAGTCCTTGACCGATGTGTATTGGAGTTATCATGAACTTGTTAGAGATATATGCTCTAAGAATCAGAATTGCCGACCTTATAATACCTTCTAGGGGCAAAATTATAATTTTGACTAAATCAAATATGGGTTATTTATCAATATGTGTATTTAGTGTAGTGATACATCTTTGAGTTAATGGCAATGATAATCATATTTCAAGAGTTGAAAATAAGACATGAATAATCTTATTAATCATAAATGCTCTGCCATAGGATACAGAGGATGGTGATTGATTCGGAAGGTTGGTGTACAATCGCTCTCTTAGTAGATGTCATGAGTCTACGGTGTGGAGAACAGAGCGAGAGTTAGGTATCGTTAGAGAAAGAGGGTACTGAGCGTGACCCCCGAGTAGTCATTAGGGAGTCTACTTTCATCAATGACTACTGGATGCTGGTAGTAGTGTGTCTGTTCTTTACCTAGGTGCTGCATTCATTTGAGGTGTTATAGTTTGACTACACTTACTCGGTCTCCTAAGACATATGAACCCTGAGGTGTATGTGCTAAGCATGTTATTGTAGGACTGATGGCAATCAAGATGAATCTTCTACTCAGTGGTAGAGCAGCAGCCCTATGATAATCATGAGAATCAAGTCAGAAGCCATAGCTATGGCAGAGTGAAGTAATAGAAAGAGTTTCTATTTAGATTTTACATTGGACTCGAATCGAATGATTACATCATATGACAGAGACTAGGGTTTGACGAGTTCCTAAAACCCTAATTGATCAGGGCTCAGAAGAAGAACTTAATCACACAGGTAGCTGCACAGAGGTTCGCATTCGCTTTGATGGGTTGCCACCATATACTGCTAGGTGTCACTGGTGGATTTTGGGAGCAATTAGAATGATTTAGATGATCAATCATTCTAGCTGTTCGAATCAGAAGAGTTCTGATCCATCGAAAGGAGTTTCGATGATGTCGATGATAGAGATCATGACATATCCCATTACCATACAGAATGAACCTAACTGGGTCACACAAACAGGTTTGAATCTGGTGATCATCATTGATTCAGTTCAATTGATTGAAGAGATTCAATTAGGTTCAAGGAAATCGTGCTAGCACTCGATTGAACCTAACGTTCTTCTTTTGCTATCATAAATAAGTTGTCCTGTCTGAGCCAAAGGAGTTTGTGCTCAATCAGAGGCCTTCATATGGTCTGACTGGAGGATGTCCAAGTCAGAAAAGGTTGTCTTATTTTGTAAGACGTTGCCTGCCATTTTTGGTCACCTATCATTTCTTTTTTTTTGACTTTGGTCAAAAGTCTACCTTTGACTGGTCAAACAATGACCATTGACACTTTGACTTTTGACCACATGTCACGCACCTATTGGAGAGTTGGTGCGATTCAAGCAAGAGAAAGGCGATCAAAAGCAAGAAGGCTGCACTGCTGCAAAGGACGACTGCTGATCTTCAAAAGGAGTTTTGAAGATCCTCTAAATCAGATCCAGATTTGATTTTTGGAGACATGATAGAGAAGAAGAGGATCTCCAGATCCAGCCTGAGTGGATATCGATAGAGGCCAGGCGCTTGTGTGGCTAGATCCAGAACCTTCCACTGCATACAGGATCATCAACAGGATAATAGGATTACCCAAATCAGGAAAATTAAATTTGATTTAATTTATCTTTATTTATTTTATTTATTAAAATAATATTAATCAAATCTGAAACATCCCATATTTGATATAGATTAAAGAGAAAATTTTTGAAATATATCTCTTGATCTGATCATATCTGAACGAACCTGGACCGAAAAATCAGGATTTTCCTTCAGAACTACCATATGCATAAACTTTAGAATACCTTAGCTAAGCTCATGAATATGCTGGTTACTGCTGAGCTTTCTACGAAAAGTTCTAAAGATTTAGTACTTACTATGGAGCGGACTTCTTCCAAAAGAAAATCTTTTGAAAAGAAGTCTGCAAAGAAGAAGAAGTCCGTGAAGAAGTAGAAGGTGAATGGTGAGAAGAAGAAGAAGACAGAGCTGAAGAAGAAGGCCATTGACAAAGAAAAATATTTCCATTGCAATACTGACGACCATTGGAAGCAGAACTGCCCTCTTTACCTAGCCAGCTTGAGGAATAAGAAGAAGGTGGGTCCTTTTGATGGTATGCTCATTATAGAATCTAATCTTATGATTTCTTCTGCATCCAGTTGGATGCTTGACTTTGGTTCTAGTGCTCATTTGTGCACTTCTATGCAGGGTCTTGAGGATAGCAATAGGCTGAGAGATGGTGAAATGATCCGATGCATCAAGAATGGACCAAGAGTTGCTGCTGTGATCGTGGGAACCTATCCTCTATGATTACCGTCAGGATTAGACTTAGTACTTAGGAACTATTTTTATGTGCCTATAGTAAGCAGAAATTTGATTTCTATTTCATATTTAGCACAAGAAGGCTATGTAATTAGTTTTCTTAAGGATCATTGTAATATTCTTTATGAAAGAAATAAAATTGTAAGTGGTTTCCTTATGAATGGTCTCTATCAATTACATATTGATGTTTCTATTTTTAATATCGAGCAAAACATGAATGCCATAGAATCAAAGCAACTTAGGGATAGTCTAAATGATAAGTATCATTGGCACCTTAGACTAGATCATATAGCTGAAGATGAGGTTAACAAATTGAAAAAATCTAGGCTATTGAGTTCGTTGACTTTTGAGTCGTATCCAATTTATGAATCGTACCTTCATGGAAAAATGACCAAGCTTCCTTTTGTGGGACATGGGGAAAGGGCCACGGACTTGCTTACCCTAGTATATATTGATGTATGCGGCCTATTTGATATGCTAGCCAGGGGCAATTACATATACTTCATCATCTTTATCGATAATTTGTCTCGGTACGGGTATGTATATTTGATGCGACACAAGTCTGAAGCTTTTAAAAAGTTTAAGAAATTCAGACTCGAAGTAGAAAAATAAATAGAAAAATTTATTAAGATTCTTCAATCAGATCAAGAAGGTGAATACCTTAGTCGAGAATTCTTAGACTATCTTAAGGATAATGGCATAGTCTAATAATGGACTCCACTTGGAATGTCTCAACTCAACAAGATTTTAGGACGAAGAAATTGGACCCTATTAGATATGGTTCGATCCATGATGAGCTTCACGGACCTTCTTGAGTGTCTTTGGGGATATAGTCTATTGACCTCTATATATCTATTGAATAGGGTTTCATCTAAAATCGTTCCTACCACACCATATAAGATATGGCATGGTAAGAAACCAAGTCTGAGTCATCTTAGAATTTGGGATTGTCCGACCCATGTTAAGAGACAATAGGCAGACAAATTAGAGTCTGGGTCCTTTAGAGCTCTATTTATTGGATATCCTAGAGAGTCATTAGGATATTTTTTCTATCTCTCGAAAGATCATAATGTGATTGTACGTCAACATGCCAACTTTCTTGAAAAATAGTTTATTCAAGATAATGGCATCGGAAGATAGATTAGGCTCTAGAAGAAAGTCTCCCAAGAGCCACGAGCCAAGAAACCTATGGAACCCAATTAGATTGAACCAGTCCAATCACTACCTTATCCACATCGTAGATCAGAAAAGATTTTTCGTCCTCCTGAAAGGTACTTAGGTACTATTTTAGAGGACGTAGAGAAATTGTTCCTCACAGGAAAAGAGATTCATGGTGATGATCCCAAAACCTATGATGAGATGATATCAGATATCGCTCCGAAAAATGGTTAGCAGGAGG